>OMNW01018324.1:0-27334 GCA_900303245.1 Selene dorsalis
TTTATTTTTGTTTTTGTTTGTTTACTTATTCATGAATCCAGCTATTCGGGGCATCACAGGGGCTTTCGTTCCACCACAGAATGCAAATCGCCACGGCGACTAATCCACTTTCATCTCTCCCTTGTCGACATCCAACTTCTCTCCACGTTTCTCCCAGACTCTTGCAGTCAGGGCATCTCTCTTTCTTTCAGAGCATGGGATCAGGCCTGCAGTGACCAGGCCAGCCCAGTTCCAACACTTGTGTCTACCATACGCATGTCAAACACAAGACACCTTTCACCTCCCACCCACCATTCGCATCTTTCTGCCCTCCCTCCACATTTTCCCTTCCTCCCTCCCGCTGACCCTGGCGCCACATAGGGGCTCACAGCTCAAGTAAAGTAGTAGCTTCACTGCCATTCTAGCTGGAATGGACAATTGTGGGAGCGTCCTTAATTGAGTTAGGGAGGACATGAAAGGGTTTGCTCATCAAATTGTTACAGTAAAACTATCTGGATTAATCAGCGGGCAAATCTGTCTTTTTTATTGGCAATCTTACCCTTCCATTCCATTCCTCTTTTTTCCTCATCTCCTTTTACACTCAAGTAGACTACTAAACATGCGCACACACATACCTACAAATTAAAGACCTGGGGACTGTCTGAAAAGTTTCTCAGGTCTTTGTCTCAAAGCTTTTGTCAGGGTTGGGCGGGCGGACTGCAGGGAGATGCAGGGAGAAGGAATAAAGGGAAAAACAAAGGATAGACATCTAACAGGTGCATGACTGCTGTCCTTCAGGCACTTGTGTTCTCTGTGGCAGTAATGGTCTCTGTCTGCCCGGGTCTTAGGAGCTAGTGCGACTGCAGGGAAGGAGGGCGAGGTGAAGGGGTGACTTTGCTCAAAGCCAGACAGTAGGAGAGTAGACAGCAGAGCGGCAAGCGGAGGGAGGGTGCAGAGTGATGCAGGTGGTTGTGTATGTGTCGGTAGCTAAGCCAGAATTCAGGTGTGAAAGTAAAACATAACCAGGTGCATAGAAGAGAATAGAGCAAGAGAGATGAGATTAAAAGAAAGTGTGGCTGTTGCCTCTCCACCTGGCCATAAAGCAGCACCTCCCTCCCTCCACTGAGGCCTTTGTTTCACGGCTAATGGTCCAGGTTAATTGCACAGGTGACTTTCTGTGGGGGAACAGATGGGCTCAAATGTGTTCAAAAACAATCTGCAGCAAGCAAAGAAAAAAAGAAACTGGGGGCGAGTTGTTCCTCTCCTCTTCTTTCTTCCTTCTCTTTCTCATCTTATCCACTGGAGTCATGGAGGGCGACTGGGGTGAGGTTAAACTCTCACTGTGTTCCTCTCTCACAGTGGTTTCAATTCATCAAGCACAAGGCCTGTAAGCTCTCATTAGATCTCATTACAGTGCAAATTAGACTCAGGGATTGGCCACTGGAAGGATAGTGGATAGTAGCAGATAATAGACATCTCTCCTATGCCTGATGTTCCTCATGTCCAACACTTTAATTTGGTTAGGGAGGAGAGTGCTATGCTTATATAAATTCAGAGGGTATGTAGATGTGATTGATTAAAAATGTGTGACTATGATAAATGTCATTGCCCTGTATGCTTCGGCTGTTTATCTTCTCAGTGAACATGCCACTGTTGCTCATGTAGTTTCACTTGTGCCATCCAGGATGTCAAAATTTGCCATTATATTGGAAACTCACATACCAGACAGAAGCTTTTTAAAATTCTAGGAATTATTTGTCTCTCTTTTCCCCCATGAATCATGAGGGCTGCATGCGAGCCATCAGAAATTGAGTTCTCGATCGATCCACTGTGGGTTTTTTCCCCAGCACAACATGCAGGAGATGACAGATAGCAAATTGAATTTATGAACAGAGTTTGTTGACACTGGTGCATAATTATAGGAATGCCATGCCTTTGGTGTTGAAAAGAGAGCCCGGCATTTCATTCAAATATACGCAAGGTTTTCTGCTTGGATGATTGAGTGAAAAGCGCTGTCATGTTTCGGAGGCAACAGCTGTTCTTTTACTTTGCAGTTTTGTACATATTTAGAATTTTTTAGATGGCTGGTTTTAATTGGCAGAAATAAACAAATGAGACATCATGTTTTGCATAATGTAAGCTTATTCATCTGATTCCTAATTGATCCTTGACTGAGAATTTAAAAGTTTGTATGGAGGCATCAATGATGCATTGGTTTTCTGAAAGACTTGGCAAGATCCCTTTGTCTCTCCTAACTAATCTTGCCATGAGCAGTCATGAGCATAGGTCATCCTGCCAACATCAGCTGAACTATGCACTTAATCTCCCCTTGACTAACTATCTATCCAGTCCTCTTGCTGTCTTTGTTTGTCAAACTTATACTCACTTGTCATCTAGAGAAATCCGTACCACACATTTCGATTAGTTAAGTGGAGCCAGAACTCTTAAATTGAACATGAGTCTGTATCACTGAAAAGTGTCTTGGCAGCTTTAGGTGAGAGTCTATGTGCTTGTGCTTTCATACTGCAGTGTATGTTTTAGAAATAATTAAATGTCACAGGGCTCAGGCCGTCAAGTATCCGGGAAGGTATTTTACGACCTTGTGTCTTGCTTCGCTCCACTAGTCCCTCTCACTGTCCTACTCCTCCACATGCACTGCTGCACCAACAGAAGCCCTCTTCACTTTTCTCTTTTGCTGCCTCCTGTTCTCCATTTCTCCTCTCTTTCTCTCTGCACTCTACCTCCTCACACTTTCTTTCCCTTATATCTTCCTCCCCCAATAGTGACACTTACAGTATGTGAGATTATTCTTTTCCTATTCCTTCCTTTCCTGTTGACACTTAAATTTGTGGTCTGCTCCTGGGATTGCTGAATAGTACATTGCAGACGCTTTCTTCCAATTTTACTGTAGGTACTTTTTTTTTTTTTTCTTAGAGAGAAACTAATCTGATGTGTGAAGTTTTTATGCCAATCCTGCTGAGGGCACATTGCTCTTGTTATCTCTTCTAATTAGGAAATGTGATAGTGCTGCTTGTAAATATATTGTAGAGTGAGCCAATCCCCAGGGCTCAGTGTTACATTTGGCACAGCCTCTGGGTCCAGGTACCACCTGATGTTCAGGAAAAGGAGGGAGAGAACTGGGGATTGGATGTAGGCAGGGATCAAAGCGAAAGATATGAAACAGGTACACCATCTCTCTCTGGGAGGTAGAGGTTGATAGAGCTTTATGTCTGCTCTTAAAGGTTTAACTGTTTAAGAAAGTACCTGAAAGTGCAAAAGCCGCAACCGTGTTCCACAGTTTCACAAGCTTTAATAAGATCATTAAAGGACCCCGGGGCTGTCTGTTGAGGTGCCCACCAAGGTGTTTCATCACTGGAAGGGTTTGTCAATGTCTTGGGTCTTAGCCCATCTTAACCCATTTAAAAGGCAATTTCCTGTGAGCAGAGGGGATCTTTCCTCTTGAGAAAGATCTCTGGGCATGAAGGGTTAGCTTTTCTGTAATTCTCTAGCATGCAATCTACCACTGCTGTTAATGAGAAGCGGATGAATATTTGCCCTTGGTTTAACAGCTCAAAATAAGACAAGAGTGAATTGCAGGAATGAAGCAGAAATGTCTGCTTAAGTTGGTAATGTTGCAATAAGTAGTGGAAAAAAGTTTGCTCTGAGGATTATTGAAGTAAGTGCAGTCAAGTGATTCAACTAATTCATAGTGTTTTTTTCTATTAAATGTTTACCTTGTCTTTGCAAATTTGTTGAATACACACACACACACAGAATATACGCTGTATATATACTGTATACATGTTAATAAGTTCGTACTCTGAAGGCTCATTTGTTAGACTTTCTTGCTCTAGGTAAGACCTGCTTGAGTTAAAGCTGTGGCCCAATAGGACATAGTTAATTGAGCACTGTGAGGTGACTGGGGAGTATGTTTCCCATTTTAGTCGTTTTGGTTCTTTGTGTCTGCAGTCATCCTGCTGAAGCCCAGTCTACTAGGGCTCCCAAGTCCGGGCCATTACAAATGATGAATTGTGCTACAGTTAAGCTCGAAGTAGGACAAATTGATCAAAGTGTCAGGTGCCCCCTGTGATGTCTAGGTCTCCATGAAGAAGGCAGTGAAGAAGGGACTGTCAAAAAGTTTCTTATGCCAAGGTGGTTGTAGATAAATGTTTACCTGCCACTTAACACTTTCTGCCTTTTGTCAGAGTCACAATGTGTCCTTGCTAACCTACATAAGAAGGAGTAGCTAAAGATCTTGGGAGCAGATACAGTTATAGAAGCTGCAAGTTGTTCACCATATTGTTCTTTAGGTCCACAACAGATGAAACCCATGCCTCCCCTTTTAAACCAATGAGCTTGCTATCTGAGGTGTAGTGCTGCAATTTGAGATAAGCACTACTTGGCTCAGCTTTGGTTTTGTTCTGATAAAGCTGGTCTAATTAAGCTTGATTTAATCGGGATTGCTTTTAAGCACAGCACACAGCCGGAACAGATACTTTGATTTCAAAGTAGCCCTTGGGAAGGACTTGAGGAAGAAAGAGAAGGAATAAGAGAGAGAGAGCAAAATTAGTGTGAGTACAAGTGAAGAGTTGCTTTTTTTAAATTTACATAAGACATGTTTCTATTCTTAGTTGTGCTGTCTTCTTGCGTGAATGATTGCAGGTTGGGTGGTTTGGAGGAGAAGGGAAAAGCATGTGCAGTCCTGACTTTCCCTGGTAATGGCAAAATACATGCCATTTCCTTAAATTAATCGTGTAGCATTCAGTGTCAACGTGTTTTGTTCATAAATTCAATTTGCCTGACTGTCGTATCTCATTGAGTACATGCGAGTTACAAAAGATTGATCACCCCTGCGTCTGGGAAAGTGCTGTGTGCTGAAAGTAGCAGTTGTCTCCACTTATTTTCGAATGCTTCCCTTCAGCTGAAGCTGTAGTGGAGGAACAAGATGCCTGGACCCTGATAGTAAACATTGGGGAAGAGCTAGTTCACTCATGTATGCAAAAGAATTGATGGCCAAGTCTCCAACTCCACAATAAGTCACCCTAATGATCCTAGTTTTAAATAATGTCTGTTCTGGACCAGAATGATAAAAAGGGTGCCCCTCTGACTCATTAGTATTGGGGCGTAAAGATAGATGACCCAGATAAAGAAGCTAAGCTTATTTTTGAACCCCTTTTGCAGTTGAACAGGGTGCTGCATGTGCACAGTTTGAGCACATTGTGTCATTCTTTTGGACTCATAGCATTTTAAGTGTCTCCAACCTGTCTCCTCAGCCATACCAAGTGCCCCCAGTTCTCTAGTTTCATGGATCCACACGACAGCTGGAACGGTGGGCAGGGGGAATGTTTTTCGAAGGCCAGTCCTGGTGTCATTGACTGAACAATGATAGAGCGCCCCGGTATTGAGCGGTTCCACACTAAATCTTTGTAAAGAGCACTTAGCTCCCCTGCGTTAGCCACAGAAAGAATATCTGTCAATGACCATCACTGGATGCTTTCATCCTGGGGCTCTTCTGCCTGTATTAGTTGCTAAGCTCTAAGTATATTTTCCTCCTTCCCAGCTGTTTACTGAAAAAAGGGACAGGTCTGAGTGACAGGCCTCTGTCTCAACACTCATACACTCTTCTTTAAAGGCTTGTTTATATCTCATTCAGAGCTGCAGCACTCTCTTGCCGTGGTGTGAGGTGATGTTTCATGCACCTGTTTTTCATGGGCATCCATTGCTTCCACACCAGAGAAACTAGAATTAGACCCTGAAACAGCGATGCACAAATATGTGTATTTGTTTATGTGTACATATACAGATTCACATGCATGTTCTATTATGTCCATCGACCTGTTTTATGAATGTATGTATATTGTCCTGTAAACATGTATGCCTCTTGTCTGCTCTGTCACAGAGGGAGATGAAACTGGTGTGATGGATAGTCTAATGGAAGCTCTGCAGTCCGGGGCAGCCTTCCGTGATCGGCGAAAACGGACCCCACGCAACGGTAAGGCGCCAGAAAAACACAGTCATTATGTCCCAGTGTATAGTTTTTGTTATTTCAGTCACTCTCACCAACTGTGTAAAATCTCATTGCTCTTTTGAGCTGTTGAAAATTTGCATGGTATATAATTGGCTCCTGTCCATCATAGAAAAGAAGCTTTCATGCTCTGTATAATTATTTAGTTTTTTAATGCTTATGCTTGAGCCTTTTGAATGGTGTTGAAGGTCTGTGACTCATGCACACATATGCATGAAGATGTATAGTACTATGTGCAAGAGAGCATAAAAGAGGCAGCATGGGAACAAGCACGTGTAGACGAGTGCAGGTCATTAGTAATTTATTGTCTCTTTGCCATTCATAAAGCAATTATTATAATGTAGCCATGCTGGCTGCGGTTGGACTGAGGCTGATTTAGTGTAATCCTGGTGTTAACATATTCCATTCTGCCATGATGAATGGCCCATGCCCAGCCAGTAGGGGTGCCAGGGTCAATTGATATGCAAGTCAGAGATTTTCAGAAGAGCCACAGGTGTTGCCATCTCCACACTGGCAATCACGATAAGAAAAAAGGAGGAGAGGAAAAAATCAGACCAATCAGACCAACATTTTGAAGGCAGAACATTTCTGACTCACTTCTATATTTAAAGATTGTTGCTGAGTAATATTTTCATGTAAAGAGATTGAAGAGCTGTAATTTTTCTTTGGCCTAGTCAATGCTGATAGACCTGTTGTAGTAATAGTTATATTACTTTAGTGTCACCTGTATTAGCTGTTGTTGTAGGTATCAGAGTGATTATTAGTAGCAAATATTTGCTCTTAGTCTACAAGGTCTTTTGCCCTTTTAAACTGAAGCAGGAAATTAGTGCGAGTACATGGGTGAGTCCTATCCTATGAGACTGTTGACAAAACATTTGGCAGTTGTATTGTACGTGCTTGGTCACACAGCCAGGACACACTGGTCAGGCCCTTTCCAATTCTCTGGGTCACTTCTTCTTGCACTCTACCAGATGTTTTTTCCATAACAACAAGGTTTAATTTCCAGTTTTCTTAAAGCAGTGCTCACACATTAACACAGTTCACATATGCTAGTAAACACTGGTACACGGTTTCTCTGGCTTCCAGTTTGGGACTGGCATCAGTCACCTTAAGTTATTTTTTAAGAGTATGTTTTAAACTTTTTATTTGATCAAAGGTTGATTTCAAAATGTGTAGTGCATGATGAAATATCATGACCAAGATCTTCAAATTATGTACATATACTGTAATTTGTGTAAGTAATAAGTCTATCACAACAAACCAACATGCACATATTGCTTTTCTCTTATTCCATCACATACAATTCTACTCATCTTCACCTTTTTCATTGCATATTTCTTCATTGGGGTTTAATCTTAGCTTCTGTCTGTCCAGGTGACTTACCAACTGTACAGTTTACAGTTGGTAAATTTTCCAAATTCTGGGAGTGGTTCATCTGAAGTTTGTCACTTCTGATGCCTTTTTCTCTTTTCCTTTCTCTTCATCCTTCCCTTCTTTTCTTTTCTTTTTTTTTCCCCTTATTACCAACATTATTGCAGGTGATCAAAGTCCTTCGAGTCCATCCTCCCGGTGGCCAGGTGCTAACTATGGTAACAGAACTCTAGGTGTGTGTATTCAACTGCTCGTCTAACCCAGCACCATCCTGTCTCCTACTGCACTTCTCCTGGCTGCATAACTCATATCTCCTTCCTGTCAGATCACTCAAACTGAGCTGGTCTACAACAAGCAGAGTCCTTTGCTGAGTTACTGCATTTGACCTAGCAAGCAATGAGATGTTCAAAGGTATAACATGTAAGATTAACTGTATGTAAAAAAAAAAAAAAGGCAACCATAAAATATTTCAGAGGAAGAGGAAAGTGCATTAGAACAAAGACAAAGACATTTTTCTCTTAACATCTGCATCAACAGTTTCAAAATGAATCACCACTCATTTCAGCAGGTAGGTTTCATAGTGAATCATCATTTCTGCAGTAATTTTACTACAAACATGTTTCATGCAACATCTGTGAGATCAGAACACACTCAAAATTGAAGTGAAACTGTTGCTTTCACTCTAACCTAAGTTTGCAATAAGCCATCAACAAACCTGAGTAATTACTGATGTTCATTATCAAAGTTATTAGACCAGGTGAGGATCGCCATAAGTACAGTTTGCATCCTTAATATTATCTCCATTATGTGCTATTGGATAACACTTCTGTTTGCCCATATATTTACAGTACACAAACACACCATGACATTTTAAGCCTCTTTGCATAATACTAATTCTTGTACTGCTGAGTGATGTGATGTAAATCTTACACTGAATACCCATAAAATCCAATGTGATACAATACAATTAAGTACAGTAAAATACACTACCACTGAAGGTGGTCCTTTTAATCGTAATATTTATTTTCATAATGGTTATATATCCTAGGGCTGCAACAAACGATTATTTGATTATTGAGACCGAAAACTAATCACGGAGCATTTCCTGATGGCCAACAGTGCTGTTAGCGCTGTTAGAGACGTGTTTGCCGCTCGTACACGATTACGTATCTTGTGACATTTACCAGTATCACTGTGGTATGATCGAAGGAGACGGAGCTTAGCCATGGTGGTGTTATGGCTGGCGCTTTGCTCAACGTAAAGTAAAGAGCTCTGCGACATTTTGAGAGACATATTAATAGCGCAACACAATTAATCAATAACGAAATTTGTTGCCAATGCTTTTAATAATCGATTTTATCAATTTTATCGATTTGTTGTTGCAGCCCTAATATATTCCTATCAGCATTTGCACTTCTTGCAGGTAGTAGTTTTGGATTCACTCAGCACAATTTCTGTCTTCTAGAACAGCTCCAGTTATCATCCAGTTGTCCTACTTTTCCTATTAGCCTGTGCTGTCACAGCATGATATAACTTCCTGTATTGCAGTGATGTTAAGGAAATGGAGAGGTCTGTAGACCTTTGTGCTTTGGCCACTCACAGAGTTTTTGTGTACTGCCTTTCCTTTTGCTTATATGTTTGATGTGAATCTGACTTACAACAGCACCCCGACATGACTTCTTATCTGAAGTATCCTTGGCTTTTATGCAAATGCTTTTTGTCAAAATGAATTGCCTGTGACTCTCGACAGAATGGCTCTGTCTGTCGCAACGGTATCTTTCTATCTATAATATGTTTAATCTGTTTCTAGTCTGTTCAATATTTCAAACAACATAAAGGCCGAGAAATTTCTTGTATCATCTGTTTGTACATTCTAATTTATTTTGTTTGTCATTTGCTAAATGGATTATTATAAAGAGTCAAAAAGTGGAGACTGTCCATTGTGTTGGACTCATTCCAGCCTTTGTTTGCAGATGATGAAGTCCTGCTGATTTCATTGGACCATGACTTCTAGTGTGAACTTGGGTCTTTGTTGACAAATGTGAAGCGGGTGTGGTGAGAGTAGCTTCATGCCTGAGACCATGGTGCAAATGAAAATTACTTTGGATAGAAGCATGTAGTAAGGGTCTTCTTTGTGACAGAGGAGGTAAAAGAGCACGAGGGTGACAGTTTCATGAAGATTACTGGAGAGCAGTGATGTGCCATGGGACCAGCCAAAAACTGAAAAACTGTCTTTGTTTATGAATATGCTTGATATTTAATCAAACATCCTGTATCTCAGTGACCTACTTTCCTATTCTTGTGACACCACTACGATTGCTGTGGTCCTTATGATGGCTCTCTTTCCTGCATGCCACTCTTGTGCATCACACTCTTCTCACCACTTTTTTTTTCCCCTAGTGCGCACCACTGCTATGCTACCAGAATGTATTATGCACTGACTGTTCTCTGTTTATTGATATGGAACTCTGTACTGTGGTTTGATAAACAGCTGCATGGATTCTCTACTCTGAAGTGATGAGAGGGGAAAATCCTTTTGACATGCTGGCTCTATGGATTTTTTTTTTCTAAATGGAATCTGGAAATGATTTCAGCTGCAATAGAGCAAAAGGGGAATTTGTCTCATCTCATGAAAGGGGCAAATAGAAATCTTTACGCACAGTTTGAGAGGAAATTTCTAAAAAGTACACTCTGTGAAGAGAAACAATTAAGCTCCCCAGTGATGGATGATTTTGTGACAAAAGGCATCTCAGTCACTGAAAGTTGTCTGTTTGGGTTGTTACGTTTGTGGGCATGGCAACCGTTAGCGTTTAAGTCAGAATTTGAAGAATAATGGAGTGATTTGTGAGTCGGTGCAGGAGCATTAATGTTTATGTATCTTTGTTGCACGCATATTTGCTTTCTGTCTCACTCAGGAACTGACAGCATTTCAGTCTCCAAATTTACTGGTAAAAAAAAAACCCTCTCTGAGCAGTTATATCAGACAGTGTGCCAAATCTGTTCCCTCCTGCTTGTCATGTCTGTTGTAATCTCATGCTTTAAAGCTTGATTAACCTCCTGTCACCCTCAAATGAGCAGCGTGTACCAGAGAGAGTCTCTCAGAGTCGTGCACGATTCTTTGCTTACGTCAAAGGAGTTCATTTAAACCCAGCATGTCGTTCTTTGTCGTCCTTCAAGCTAAACTACACTCCAGCCGACTAGCTCAAGTGTCAGGTTGAACACTGTTCCAGGCGCCGCCAGTCACAATTACACCCAATTCCAGAAGCATTTCCTATTTCCTAGTCTCCACTTTGTATAAGATGGAAAACCTAACCCGAGAGGCCAGGCTCATGTGTTATGCAATTACAGCAGCCAGTCCTAATTCAACACACGGAAACTTGATGGAATGATGGTTCTGTTGGAGGTTCAGTCTCATTTCAGGAAGATAATATATAAAGTATTTAGCAAGGTTGAATCTGATTGATTCAACTACATATTGTACTGGGTTTTTTCCCCACAGGCAGTGTATTTTAGAATCAGGTTTCACTCGAATAAGGCCAAAAAAGATATGAGTTAGCCTATTCCTTTTCTATCTCTTATTCTCTTTCTGGTGAGACAGTTACCTGGGTATCTGGCAGGAGATTGTTGGGTTGAGAGCAGGAGCCTCTCATACATCCTGACTCATCGATTTTCGGTCAGGGATGAAAGCCACAGACTCAGTAGGTCTTACATACTGGGGGGCATCCCAAAAGACACATCAATCAGATTTCAAAGAGAACCAAGCCAATCTTATTTATTTACTGCCTTTTCAACGTCATTACAATCCCAAACCAGGGCTTCTCTCCTTTCCTCTCACTGCCCCACTCTCCTGCTTCTCCTTTACAGGTCAGTCCATCAAAAGTTCCATCCTCTGTTGTATGTACTGAGTCTCTTAAAGACTTATTTGACATTGAGCAGGGAGGGATCATCTTATGCCCATTAAAAAATAGAGATGCAGTGATAAAATGCTTGTCAGGGTTATGGAATTTTAGCCCAACTGTCTAATCCCCTGAAGCCTAGTAGTTAATTCAGCAGGTCAGGCCACAGAGTGGGGCCCCTGTATGTTTAATGAAGATTAAATTACCTATTTTACCTCATGAAAATTTAAAGGAAAAAGGGGATGAATCTGCAAAGAGGCAAATGAAAAGAGCAGTGTCTTTAAGGAGGAGATGCAGGTAAAGACAAAGAATCCCCCCTTGTTCTCTTTCATCCTCCAGCCTCATTTGTGACATAAATGATCTTTTATACTTTTTATTACTTCTGTGTGTGTAATCTACATCACCCTGATGTAGACAGCTACAATATGTTCAGCCGGGCAGCTATTTTCTCATCAATCCCCTGATCGGGGGAAAAAAAATCACCCGTTTGTTTCTTAAATTACATCAGAGGAAGTGATAGTGATCGTAATTCCCTCAGCAATTAATTTGCTCCAACATATATTGTACCCATTGCTTTATCTCTCTTGGTGTCTCTCAACCTCTCTAGCAGTTGTTCTCTTGTATTGTTTCACACACACCTGCACAAGCTCGTGTCACATATCAGATAGACTGTTGCAGTAGGGTGTGTCTGAGTTGAGGGCTAAAGCCTTCTGCCTCCACAAGCTTCTGGCTTCCACTTGAGGGTATTGATAGATGTTATTCATTGGGGCAGCCCTAGAGATGATCATACAGGAAGTGGGGCTAACATGATTTGGGGGAAGAGACCCAGGGGGCGTCAGTGCCTCTTGCTGTAGCTTGGATGGCTTAGTAGATGTGAGATATCAATAGAGTAGATGAGAGCAAAGCCCTGTAGATACGTGCCCCTTGAAATCTATCACCTGCTTCTCATAGATAAGGATATTTATCAACAGCCAACGGGAAAGGCAGATGGGAAGGAGCTGAGGCATGGACAGCCACTCCATTTAAGATTTGACATCCTAGGGCATAGACAAAGCCATTGTCCCTCCTATTGACCCATAGGGCCTTTATCTGGACCTGATCATTTTTCATCCTCAGCAGAAAACCCATTATGGAAATATAGATGAAGATTTTATGTACCATTTGAGTACCCTTGGCGCATAACTAATTCCTTGCTTGACTCTGCCAAGAGAGGACGAAAGTAAGTGAAGTGTAACATGGAGCCATTTTGAGAGGATAAATCAAATCTTAATAAAAGGCAGTCTTTCTGAGTGGACACCAGGGGTCTCTCGCCTCTGCCCCTTCTGTTAACTATCCCCTAAACCCTTAGCTGTTTAAATTATACCGGAGCTATCTACTTGAGTACAGGGTATCAACAGGGGGCTGTCTGCATGCCCTTTTCATGCCATTATGCCCTTTTACAACTCCCTGTCTGAGAAGACTTATCATGTGGAGCCTAGAGCTCCCTATGACAATTCTTACTTTTTTACCTCCTTTTTTTTAAGCCAAATGTCTTGTGTGCCATAATGGACTTTCAACACCTATGTCTAATATTGTCTTATACTGGTACAGGACCTTATTGGAGTAAAAAGTGTCCATCCCTCCCATCTAGTAAACCATCAACAAACAACTGCAGTGCACAAGTGCCTACTAACTTATAATATTCAATAATATCCTAGAGCGTTTGCAGTGAGCTGTGTTGTTTTGTTTTTTTCATGCTCGCTCTCCAAACAATATTGGCTTTCAAGTATGTGGGCAGTTATGAAAGGTCACTCTAAGTGTAAATTGTCAATCATGGATCAATTTTGGAGGGCAAATATGCTTTGGAAGCCCCATAATGGAAGGTTTTATCTTATTTTTACCCTGGGCACATTCACACAATAAGATTGATATCATTCATTGTTTGATGAATTCCTAATAGACCTATAAACTTGCTGAGTTTAAAGCCAAAGGAATGCCTGTGAAAGCCAAATATAGGGGAGGCAGTCGGACCATCCCACTAGCTGAAAAATTGCCCTCATATAATTCCAATGGAATCTCGCCCAAGCCATCATGCTTAGTGTTGAGGGATGGGCAACTTGCATCAGTTGAATTAAACCTTATTTATTGCTCATTAGGCATACAGCGGGGCCAACTGATGATCGGCTAGAGAACAAATAATGTGCAGTGGAATAGGATGCCATCCCATATGGTTGTGTGCTCCACAGACAATAAGAAGCAGGGCCAGAATCAAATGCTTCTTCCTCTGCTGTCACACTTATATTGTCATACGTTTTTGTTTTTTTTTACGTCCTCAATATAATGCGGCTATTATTAAAGTATAAGATTTAATGCTCGGGCCGATGTTTGCATTTGAAGTGTCAGACACTATCTACAATCTGTCAGCCACAATGAGGTGGAATTAATATTTTAGTTTCCTATTAGGCAGGCTTGATGTCTGTAATAGGGAGGTATAGGAAAGTAACAGCAGAGCAGGCGATGAGTGATAATGGTAATTCCCATAAATACGGATAAAGAGAGAACGTGTCAAAGAATGTTTAATGTTCCATTCAGTAGGACACATCAGCAGAGGTGATGCTGGGAACAAGGATATTAAAGAAACTACAATCTATGTGATGCTCTCGGCTTGAAGTAGTGGATCTCACAACATCGCTTTCTTCACACTGAAGTTAGTAGAGTCACAAGTTGAATTCAACAACTTTTCCAGTGATGAAGTCAATCAAGTCCTTCCATTCCTGAAGTGAAAGAAATTCGCTCATATAATTTTAATGTACTGACTTTGAGAATCTGTCAGATGAAAATGAATAATGCATAATTAGCTAGCAATGCTTCTAAGGTAAAGTGGACGAAATACAATATACTTTGTGACAGCTTTAGCAAATTATAAATACTTGTACTGCAGCTGAAAGGTCGATAGCAATGTTAAGGCAAGTTTGTTCAGGAAAAACAGAAATCATTCTGTCAAGAAGGAGACATGTCCGAGGAATAGTCAAGTCAGTCAGTCAGGAGATGGTCAGAAGAACAAACGTTGAACAACAATGGTGGCCTACCTGGTAAAGTGCATACTGTAAAGTCTTGATCCGTGATCTAGGTTCAAGTGGGCCTTCACTGCCTGTAAACGAAAAAGAGGTGCTATGATCACTTTGAGCACTGTGAAATGTATGCATGTATGTTTTATTGTAATTTGAGAACAAGCAACAAGCAACAAAACCAGGGTACCTTAGAAAACATGACACACCAGATGTGCACATTTTCACAAACAAGGTGGTTTGTTTCAATGATGTGAATCTGTGCTGTAAACCATACATTTGGCTCTGTGAACACCAAAATGCAGAAGCTTATTCGGCATTTACCAGTTTATGCACTGACATAAAAACATGATCCACAGGCACAAGTAAAAGCTGTACTTGTGTATGTGGTGACTCCTGATTGTCAAGGGAACAATCTCATCAAGAATAAAGACGGTCAGATGATCAGTAATTTGACTGTTAACAGAAAAAAAAATATGTATAATATGGTACAGTTATTTTTGAAACACAAAGGAAAGAGTTAGAGACGGAATAGAGCACAGTTTAGAAAGTCAAAGAAAGAAGCTGGTTGAGGCTTTCAACCCACTTTACAATATCCAGGGACTGAAAGAAATGGAATTTGTGATCTCGTGTGGAAAGAGGTGCATACGTGAGGGAGAGAAGGCAGCAGAGAGAAAGGCATCGAGTTCAGTGAAATGGATTGAGGAGGTTTTATTGTGCAGTGATGGACAGATGTATCGATGGTGATAGTGATAAAGAGTTAAAGAGGGCAGCACAGACTGAGAGTGTTGAATGAAAGTAAGAGGCTGAAAGCCACAGTGATGCCATATACACAAACACACACACACACACACTTAGTTTGTAATCAGCAAGAATGCTCCCTACACGCAGGCACTCCCTCTCTAGACAAGCATGATTGTGCTTGACATGGTCCCATCACTAATGCTGACTGATGCCCATTTGCTAGGCTCTTCACATTTATTTATTTATCTGTTTATTTGCGTCAAGTTTATTTATTGATGGGCCTCAAGGATATGATGGCAAATCTCCATTTGCTCATATGGGGAAGGAAGAAATGGAGGGCTATAAGGTTGTGCAACATTTACACATGAGTGAACAAAAGACAGAGCGGGGACAGAGTTCACCTTTTTTTATTTAGATTCCAGCTGCTGAAATAGCTATTCCTTTTTGGTAGCGGAAAAGTGATATGGCCCATTTAGTTACTTAGTGCTAATCCCAAAGGTTTATCTGTGTCTCTATTTTTTCTTCCCTTTTATCTCTTTGTCTTTCTTCATTCGCTCTTTTGACTTCTATTTGGTTAGTGTCAGATAGAAGATGCTTTTGAGTGGGGTCAAATTATCCCCTTGCCTGTATGAGTTTTCCCAAGCTTTAGCCTTACTCTTAGCCACATTAAGTGCACACAGCACTTTGCTCTTGTAGTTGACCACTAAATACCCACAAGGGCTTTAAATGCATGCTCTGTTAATACCCAGTGTTCACATGACCTCTGTTTTTGAAACAAATTGATATTTAACATTTTTTCAGCACATGGTCTTATATTAATTTGTGGCTGTGATTGGATGATGCAATTAGAGCATAATGAGTGTAAGTGTAATTGTTGTTTATTCTCACAATGACATATTTGCTGTTGTAAGCTACTGAGGGAAAAGCGATGCTTAATTACCCACAAGTGTACAATTTGAGATCATTAGGTTTGGAAGCCAATATGTCTTCCAGAGGACCTTTGGTCCACACTGCAGCGATGCAAAGAATGTCATGTTGAAAACTGAAGGATTGCTGTTTTGACACCCTAAACTTCAGTTTCCTGCCCACATGATCTTAATCCTGCAGTTTCTAGAAATCAATATCCTTAATCTTTAATTTCCATTTTTTTTCAAATATTAACAGGGAAATGAGCTGTGGCAAAATATAAATGATGATTTAGCATCTGACCTAAAATTGGTGATAAGTAATAAAGCCAGTATAAAAAGAACTAAACAGAGCTGGGGATCTGCTTTAAGGAGTGGTTCAGTTGTTTGATTTGAGACAGAGAGAACATTTCTCACTGTCTGTAACATTAGAAGCAGAGGATGAGAGAGGCAGAGCACCTCTGTGTCTGTGTCCACCTCTGGAACTGAGAGCAATTGTATCCCACTACAGGGCGCTGAAAAGAAAAGAAATCAGTTAGAACTCTTTACACAATTTACCACATGCCCACAATGGTGTGAGGAGTTACCAAGCTCCCTCTGCAGCAGGGGCTGATTGGCATCTGTGCTCTTACAGAGACAGGGATCCCACCCTACCCAACTGCATCTTTGAGTTTATTTGAATTCATCCCAAACAGTTACACTGTGCTGTGAAGGAGGGGGGAATAAACAAGGCGGGAATACAAAGGCTTGGTATTCATGAATTCCATAAATTCCAATGTTACTCCCCTAAGAGATGACTAATATGTCAAGTTTAAAAATAGACAGTTTGCCACAGAACAGACCCTGTGCCTCCAGTGGATGAGGATTAAGCAGATAGATGGTAAAGGGTGGAGATTTGTTATTTGGTGTATGCAAGAGTTGATTTAAGTGTAATGCATACTTGTGTTTTATGTATGCTCTGTATGGGTAAGTACATAAACACACATATCTGTGTGTGATTTATGTGTGTACATCATATATGTCTCATATTTGTGTGTTTCTGTGTCTGCGTGTGATGTACTGTAAAGTGACCGGGGCCCATAACCTGGACTTACAGCAGCACGATGACAACCTGAGAAGTAGCTAGACAGTGTGGGGGTCATGCATTAGTGGAAAGCCAGTGGAGGTTGCTGAGTTTGTAACATCTCCACCCTGAAGGCATTGCCAGCTAAGTAAAGGATGAAGCTGCACACTGCATTACCTCAATTATTATTTTTTTCCCTTCTACTCTAGATGAGTTTCTTCCAGTGACTCAGGTCACTGTTGCCCCAGGGCAGATTATGGCAGATGGGATGTGTGATGTTTCTTAAGATTTCCGACAAGTGAGGGAGGAAGTGTGTGTCTGGGTGTGTGCCTAGATGTTTGATCTTGTTTTTTTTGTGTGTGTATGTTGTTTTTGTGTGACTGTGTCTGCTGTTTATTTGAAGGAATGTTTATTGAAGCTTAGCGTTCCTTGGCAGGCCAGCGGTTGACCTAATTTCTGTGTCACAGCATGCAGGTTAGCTTTTTAAGGAGACAGAGGGGTCAATGTGAAACTACAGCCATGTATGTGTCATAATCTTACTCCTTATGTAGCATCAGCTGAATATGTATGCATACTCACACATGCAACACTCATCTAAATTGTCTGTGTTGCCTAAATATAGCACATCATCATTGTAAATATTCAGGCACCATACATTATGATTAGTGAGAGAGCATGTAAAATCGTTTATGGTCTGCATTATTAAAGTGTCATGCTCCATGGAGGGTCTCTTGCTGCAGTTCTGATACCACCATTAATATGTTTACAGTGGTGGCAACAGTCTGTCTGAGAAATTGATTCTTCTTTTGCCAGTTCTAAAAGTTTTATGACAGTCAATATGGCTGAAGAAGCAACCCTTTCATTATTTTACTGGATATGCTGCTTGCTGAATAGATGGGTTCTGCTTATAAACCTTGAATAATTGAATGAGGGAATCAGTCAGTGGGAGAAGGAGAGGCACAAGGGCTTGATGGCCGGGATGACAGCTTGTGAAAGAAAAAAGACACAAGACTGATTAGCCAATGTATCATTTTGCTTCATTGCTGTCTGTACACAATTATCTCTCATCTCTTCTTCTTCTCTTCTCTTACACTTCTCTTACACTCACCCCCTTTCTTACACTTCTTACACGATCCTTCTCTTTTCTCTCTCTCACTCTCACCTCTCTTTTCTTTTCTATTACTCCACCGTCCTCCTTATCCACCTCACCAGACTTCTCAACTTTAATGCCCTTCTTTTCCTTTAAATGCTTTACTTTTCTTCACATCCTGCGTCCATCCATTCCAGTGACCCTGTGTCACTCCAGGCAGAATTATTACTCTTGGACGGAACATCAACTCAGTGGCGCCATACTCTGCTCTCTCCGCCTGCATTATCCATTTATGGAGTATCCCCTTTTGTGGTGAGCCATCTTCCTACAGCACAGTAATGATAGGAGTCTTGGCGACCCTGTGCATTTGCACTGTAATATAAGACATTCTCATTAGTCCAAGGATTGTGCTCTCTCTCATGTCCATTACATTAATTGCTGCACATCACTGCCTGCCATGCCCCTCAGTATTCTGTTACATTGCTGGCATTCTCTGTCCTGCGTCACCTAACCGTGGCCCACAATCGCTTTAACTCAGAAAGGTGAGAAAGGTAATTGAAAAACGCTATATAGAGATTCAGATAAGATGTTTTTAGTTAAAAAAAAAAACCTCATGGAGATAATCTGACCAGTTTGTATGTATTTTGTTACTTGAGTGGATGCCAATGAATGAAAAAATGTTTTCAGATCAAATAAATTGAAGCCAAGTGCCCTTCCACCCCCACACTATCCCTCTGTTGTCAGTCATCTCTGCTCATAATAGGGAAGCAGGCCGCTACCATAATTGCTTTGATGGTCCAGCCTGAACAAATCACTTCTGGGCATAAAGAGAGGCCTTGGAGATGGCAGCCAGAGAGAAAAGGTGCGAATGAATTAAAGCACTTTGCGTTCCTCTGGGGCATGTGGCCCAGATTTTTCTTCAAAGAAAAAATATAAGGAAAGGAGGAAGGAGTGTGGGGGTGGGGTGTGCCTTTTTCGTCCCAGAATAAATGGCAGTAAAAGCAATAATACACATCCAGCCTCCATTATGCCAAAATGGAGAGCTTTTTCAGGGACAGCACAATGGCAATGACATAGTTAACTGGCAGGTGGAGAAAGGAGGATTTCACTGGAAATAATCTGATTTTGAACGGGGCTCCCATCTATGGGAGAACCTCTGGTCAGGCCTTTTGTTAACGAACAAAAGTTTGGCCCTTTGGAATCAAAGCTTTGAATGTTTCAGTAGTGCTGGGTGAATGGGCTACGTGGATGTCCCAAGGCCCTCAGTGTTGAGGGCTGCAACAGGCAGACATCAGACAGGGCCTTGTGCGGTTCCACTAAGCCGTTGGACCTGACAGTCCCAGAACCAGCTCCATTTTTTTATCCTCCTGTCTTCATTCATCTTATTCAACCTTGAACCAAACAGGAAGATTTTACTTCTTTGCCCTTATTAGTTACTTGTACTATGGGAATCTATATTAAATCTGGCACAGAGTCATCTGCAGACACAGCTAAATGAGCCAGCAAGGCTTTTTTGGCAGATATTTTGTGACAACCACTAAGCTATGGTAATGTCTGTGAAATGCAGTGTTATATTTGTAGAATCATAGTTTGACGTGTAGAGCAGCAGATGTGACAGAGTAAGAGATGTGACTGATGCAGCTGGAAAGAGAGAGATTGAGTACATTTAGTGTAGCAACACTCTCTATATCTTAAGAACGTGTGTAACATTCTTTTGAAATTGCATTTCACTGCCAAACAGAGGTCTGGCTGACAAACTTTCCTGTGACGAACTGACATGCAGACGATTCCGTTGTTTTCATTATTCTATTCTGAAGCGGGGGGGGGATAGATGGTGCCTGTAGCTGGTGGGTGACTGAGCGGAATCTGCTGTTTTCACTGAAAGTTCAATTATGACTGCACGCTACCCAGGGTGAGTTGTCATGACTGTGACACAAAAGCAGTGGGGCCATTTGACTAATCCTCATACAACTCCACAAAACCTCCAGGGGTCACAAGGCCCCAAAGCAAGGCTCCATGGGTGTCTGAAACATCATTCTTCCCCAATGGCCTTGTCTCTTTTCCCATGTAGGCACAGGCACGCCCCTAGTTAGTTCCACCCTGATCGCTTTGCTTCTCTTTAAGTCACCCCACCAACGCAGTCTGTGTTCCCTAATTTCTTGCTATCGAACCAAATCTTTGACCCCCTTTTCAGGGGGCATTGCTTTTGTTTGTGGCTCACAAACCATTACCATGCTTCAGAGCTGCAGGTGCAGCTGTCTCGCAGAGGAATCTGTGGTACACACTGATACAGACACTTGATTGCATTGAATAGGTATCGCTTATAACTTAAAAGCAAAGATAATGAGAAATATTAAACCTGTCAAATATTTGTGTGTCATCTGTCAAAAGGATGTTTAAAAAACAATGATAATGTAAGTGGTATATTTTCCCCAAAAAGAAAGTTTTGACAGAAGTCAACTTCAATGCTTTATTCTCTCCTTTCATGCATTTCTTTTATGTCTTTCTTGACTATCACATTCCACATCATCCTATAAGGATAAGCGCTAGATATAATTGCTTTTCATATAATCATTTTGCTGCTTTATTGTCGACAAGAGCACAGTTTTCCTTGTCAGTTTGAGTTAAGCACATTCATCTTATACGCTCATTTGAAGAGTATTCTTAAACAGAAATGAGGTTGAATGCATCCACATGCAACAAAGACTAACCATTATCAGTGCCGACTAGCTAATTAAGGAATCTCTCTGACTTGTTACTTGCTAAGGAGTGTAATGTGGCTCCATAGCCATGTATCCAACCATGTGTTTCAGGGAAATGTCTAAGGCATTACTTCTGCCCTCCCCCCATCCATAATTAACCTCCGCCTCCATCCATAATTCAGATGTGTTCTTCACACATCTTCTGGTGATAAGACATTATTTTGCTGTGGCTAAACAGACATTGTGACGCCCCTAGTGCATGGGACTCTGTGTGTCTGCCTGACACACTTTTGACTGTCAAGGCTCCACCCCAGCCAAAAGTGCAAGATGGAAGACAAAGCTGTCACCCCCCCATGACTTTATTCTACAACAGAGCGGATATATTGGCTTATTTGTTTTAGTATATATTTTTAGGATAGTTTTATACAGTGTTATTTTCAAATGAATAAGACAGAAGACACCTGTGTAAGAACGTCTTTCAAAAAGGTTAGACATGTTACACTACGTGGGCTTAAATAAACACACATCATACCACACATATCATTAAACATTGCTAAATGATAGTATTATTCACCTTTGTAGCTACTAATAGTTAAACATTCATATGCAGCAAATATGATTAATATGTTTTCCTTTTCAAGGGCATGAGACGAAAGTCATCGAGTGAAGAGAGTGGAAGCAAGTGAGAGAGGAAAGGAAGAGAGGGATGCATGACGGCATCAGGTGACACAGAGAGGTCATGAGAGAGAAGAGCAGAGACTTAGACCGAGAGGGACAGAGAAGGAGAGTCGGCATCTCATTGCCAAAGCAGCACTCAATATTGTGTCCAGTCCTGAAGGATGTGACATATTTCTCCAGTCTTTGTTGGCTGTTTTAATCAGCTTACATATGTCCTGGATGAAAATTGAATTTGTCTGGAAGAGAGGAAGATACTATTGGCTCTAGCACTGCCTCTTGATTGTGTGTGTGTGTGTGTATTTCTACACTCTTGCTTGTGGATGTCTGCGCATCTCTGTGTCTCTGTGCATGTGCATGTGTGCGAGCATTGTCTGCACCAGAGCCAACCAATTCATAACAGCAATGGAATGTGTTTCTCCCATACATCATAGTCAGTGCAGCTCACCTCTGCAGTGCCAGCTTATTTAATGGCCAAGACCTAAACTCAAGAGTGCACAAAAGACCCCGACTCCCCTTTTCTACCCATTTGGCCTCTGGCATTTGGAAATGTGTTTGTGTTGGTTACATGTGTAAGACAGTCAATTTGATGCGTGTGAGCATATGTGATTTTTTCCCCCCACTTTTGGGTGTGTAAATGAGGATCTAAAGAAGAAGCTTTTTGAACATTACTGAATACAGTATATACAGTAGAAGTATGCAACCCACCTGTCGTACATCACGTAATGCATACATTGCCATATGTTGCATTTCTGTGCTGCTGGGGTATCTGAGGATTGCGCTCAACTTCATTTTGGGTTTAAGGCAACAACTGTATATGAAGGCACACTCCATTAATCTGTCTGTCTACTGGGGGTTTTGAACAGTCTGCCTCGCACAGCTAGACTTTCCTCTGAGGAGTTCTTCCCTCAACAGATCACTTCTTTATGGATAGCATCTTTTTTATTATTTTGAACCAGAGCAATCTCTTCCTGCAGTTGCGACTGATCACAAATATCACACACAGGATGAGGCACAGATTTTAAATAGGGAAGTCTTCCACCTTTGAACTGCCGAGTGAGTCAAGCATTCTCTGAAAAGCAGGGCTAAGATTATTCACCATCTTCTATGATGCACTCTTGTCCTGTCTTTTGTTCATGGAAGTAGGGCGTGCCAGGGGGGAAAGGGGCAGCACAAGATACAGCATAGATACGCACAACCTGAATAAAACTTCTGCTTTGGGATTAAAGGAAAAAAGATCAACTTTTATCAAGAGTATTTTGATATTCTTAACCCACATCACATCCAGATGTGAGAAACATACATACACAAGTATCCTGCCAGTATGTACCACCTTGGTCCTGAATAAACACAAACTCCAGAGTAGGTCACAGTTGCTCACAAATAACTAAATACAGTACCTGCTCTTTTTAGGTCACTTCATTTGCATAGGGGTGGTGTTTTGGAGGGGGGGAGGTTATAAGGCATTCTTGATTCAGATGCAAATGGAGCAGTTATCAGCAGCCAGGACCTGATGAATAATGGGATGTACAAAACGCACGGCCCTGCATAAGGAAATGAAAGAGCGCCTCTTTTCTGCTCCACTGATTTCATTATAGACACTATTATTGGCTTAGAATGGCAACATCTATTATCTAGAGTCAGAATGTGACCACTTTTTTTTTTTTTTTTGATACGAACAGTCTTTTACTACTGTCAAACCTCATCAAATATTGCTGCCCCAGATAGGGCAACAGGCACAATGAAAAGAATGGGAGCCTTGAGGCAGTGGTCAGATATAGGAACTGTTAATGTCTCTTTAGCCTTGAGATGGAGCTCTGACCTGATGAGAGACACTCACTCATGTATCCAACTTTATTTTTTCATACTGCTTCCTGTTTTAATAGCTTTATTTTGTTCACCAAAAGGCCATTAGTTGTGCTTACACAGACCTAGAATTTTAATTTCAATCCTCCTCAGGATCTCTTAATTATGCAGCAGATGATGGACAGGTTGTTTTGTCTGGTCACTGAAATCAGATTGACTCTAAATTATTAGGAAAAAAAATCTGTAATTACTTTCATTATTATACCAGTTTGTAAGGTAAGAATATGGTTGGGTTACACAATTTCCAGTAGACAGTGCCTGTGAAGTAAATACCTTTTAAGCCACCTGCTTGGTCGAAGACATTTCATTCTGTTAGACAGCAGAACAATCATGGCAAGATACAACATGACATTACATTTATCGTTCAATACATGTATCTTCTTTGAAGTGGAGCGTTGTATCTGCCAAACTGAATTGGCCCTGAATTGCCTGTAATAAGGCGACAAAAAAAAGTGAAAAGTAGATCATCTGGAGTGGATGATCTAAGAATAGAGGAGAGCCTGTGGCAGAGGGCAGAGGGAACGGCAAGGCAGAGGGATTGGCTGTGAATAAGACTCACTGACAATGTGATAACACTGTAACAAACCTCTTGGGATGTGTAATGTGTTTCTTTACCTTAGCTAATGCTAGCCTCTGACTTTCCTACTGAATTATCATACATTTTTATCATGTCCTCATTTTAGAGGATTTTAAAGTGAATACAGTGGATGAATGTCAAAATGTTTCAGTTACAGTTTAATCTGTGTGTCACATAACACATTGTTAAAAAGAAGGGAGACAAGACTGATACATCTTTATCCTGCCTGTCTAAATTTCCATTAGTGATGGAGTGATATTGGTATATTGCAATATAGCCCACATGCCCCCAAAGTAAAAATCAGCAGAACCTGCTAAACACTGTCAGATTAGCTTTCTGTCTGCATACTCTGCATCACATTTCCTGGCTGAGTACAGGTATAACCTTATGCTGCAGCTATGGAAACACAAATTCTTAATTTGGACACTGGCCTGCGGATTTCTTAGAGGCCTCGTTTTAGATAACAGACAAAAGCAGATCTTGGACAGCCTTCCTATATCCTAAATGACTGTCTCGCCACCCCAAAAACACATGATTACAGTACACCTCCAGTCTAATCCCTGAATTACCCCACGACGATTGCTATCTGTCTTGTAAAAATTGAGTAAGCTGGCAAGGTGGCAGAGGAACAAAGTGGATAACAATATCTTTGCCAGCCACAGTACAGGACAGACACTTTTATCGGCAGGCCCCTGCATGTTGTGAAGTTAAGCAAATTGGTTCTGCTTTCAGTGAAGCGCAGTGTAGTTTAGCTACCTTAAAAAATGGTTTACGACGCCTCTTGCCAACCGGGTAGAGACATTCCTTTCTTCACAAAAATATCTGGCTTTGGTTAGATTATGTCTGTTTCTATTCCTATGCTCAGTGTGTCGGGGCTCAATTCGCCAGGCCCTTCACCTCTCAGAGCTGAGCCTTAATCTGCATTTAATAGAGGCCTGCAAAATACAGAAATGATTATAACACTGTGTTATACTGAGAAGGCTTTATCTAATATTTTGTTTTAATATTTTTGACTTTTCAGTATGTCATCTGGATGGCAGTCAGAGGTTTAGGGTGTTTTTCTCATGAAGATAAACAAATCATCTGAGAGAGAAAATATTAGTGTCTGATCATTTAAATGTCGCTGTGTTTATTTGGAGGACAAGAGTTTGATGTAAATACTCAATAGACAAAAAGGCTTTTAACATGGGCGACCCACAGAGAGAAACCAAGCATATTTTCAATTAACTGATCACTTTTTAGAATTCCAAACAAACAAATTAGGCTGTGGTGCATGTTTAATCAAACTGTGTTTCTATATAATATTTATTGCTTCCTGTGACCGTTGGACCTATTTTTGTTTGTTCAAAAATGTAGAGCTTTGAATGGATTAATTACATCGCTTGTTGTATTCTTGTTCTCCTGGCTTCCTCTTTCATTTACTGTCATATTCGAGGAGGCTTCAGGCATTTCTCCTCCACAAGCACACACACAAACACACTGACACACACCATCCCCTCTCCTCCTCTGGTCCTGTATGTAGTCCAAGTGATTGGATGAATAAGTTGTGCCATCCCATATGGTGGGCTGTCCTGCTGGATCTGATCACAGCAGTGAATGAAGGAGCCCATGAGTCACCACCGGTTTGTTCTGCCGCACTTGTCACGCTCTGCTGTCGCATACTTCCCTCTCCCCCTCTGTCCATCCTGCCAGCCAACAGATGCCACGCCTTTTAAACTCTCTCGCCCTGTCTTTCACTGTCTCCCTCTCTCATGCACATCATAACTGCAGTCTCTTGTATTGCCCCTCATGCTCCTCCTCCTTTTTCTTCCTCTGTCACACTCTCTCTCCCCCTCCCTTCCTGTTCTCTCCCTCTGCCTCCCCAGACGAGGTAAAGTCTGTGCCCTGTTCTCTGACAGCCTAAACGTCAGTAGGTTCCCCAAGCTCTGCACTTCCTTCACAGTCAGTGCCAACATCATTGTCATTTATAAACATTTTATGCCAGCTCTGTAGGGTAATGGCTAATTTCTCCCACCACACGGCTCTTCATTAAAAGTTGATTTTCTGTCAAAATGTATCCCGATCAAATTAGCTGCAGCTTCTTGGACAACTTTGGTTTTACCACGGCATGTGTCTAAGCTGCTCACTCTGATGCATCCATGGTTATATTTTTAATCAGTTTAGACGTTCATATATTTGCTTGAAAAGAGTCAGTTTGATTTAAGGAAACGTTATCTGGCTAAATAAGCTGGACAACACAGTGAAACTGCCACTTATTAAAGATCATAAAAGAGTAGGTTGTGTTTGATTAACTGGAGACAAATAAAAAGGTTCAGAGAGAGATATTTATTAAAGAACAAGCCTGTCTGACTCAAAGCCTGATAACATCATTAACTTAAGTGCTGTCCTTAAACAGTCAGTTGAAAAGGCAGGCAAGGACAACACCAGGGTTTTTAATTCCCAGACAAGTTAAAAAAGTTAGAATTGGAACTATGCTGCCTTTTGTATTTTATTTGCACAAGTGCACATTTATGCACAAAATTGCACATGTGCACACAAACCTACATACCCAAGTGAGCATGATTGATGTCAGATAGACAAGCATCAGGAAGACTGGTAAGATTCATCAATTTGGGTGTAGGGTGTGTGTGATGGTCCGCTACAGGAGGCCCTCGCTCAAGCTACTCAGATGCTCCTTGGGTTATTCAATATCAGGGAGAAATCAATGCATATCCACCAGGTCCATTGCTCAACACATGCATGCTCATATGAGTGCTGGGGGTAAAAATATCACCCTGTTCCACTTTTATTCACCACTTTTTCCCAATAACATTTAAAAGCCTTTTTTTATGTTTGGCAATTTTTTCTCTTCCTTGATGCCTTCCACCCTCCCCCCACTTCTCTGTAACGTTCTCTATTTTTTGTGCTTTTATTTATGTTCCTTTCTTCTTCAGTATTATTTTTCTGAAAAGGAAAATCAATACACTCCTTTTCTCAGCCGTGAGAAAACAGCTGAAAAAGTAAACACTTACAATAAGTCTAGAGTGGTATTTTCTGTTCCCATTCCAAGTGTTTTTTTCTCCTTCATCTTCTTCTTTTAATCGGAGTTAGCGAAAGTGTGTTCTTGTCTAATTATCTAGTTTTGTCATGTCGTCACAAAGAAACCAGTGGGTGCCGGAGAGGCTGATATCAGGGCTGTATCATCGCCATGGAATGACTCCACTGGCGATAGTGTTAGTAGTGTCTAAATTACTGCTCTCTGAGGTACTGGCTGCTTTACCATCATTAGCACAGCCATTACATAGATTGGTGAAGGAAGGGAGCTGAGGCCCTGGCAGGAGACCAGCAGAGTGCTCCTCAGACGGGCAGTGTCATTCAGGAAGTATAGTTTGCCTCCACTAACCCCCCCCCCCCC
>OMNW01018325.1:0-29458 GCA_900303245.1 Selene dorsalis
TGTACACATGCAGCAGCTCCCCTCCTCCATTAGAGTTATAATTAATCCAACTGCTCCAGTGACAGAGCAGAGTAGCCCCTGCAGATAAGGTTTCAGCTGTTGGCTGTTTCTCTGCTTCTCTCCTTATTTATTCAATATGGCTACAAGCAGACCTACGTGAACCTCTGACCATGTGGTCTGCACAGTGACAGATTTTTATTTACTCATTTATATGTAATAATAATGATAATAACAATAATTATTATAAAGAGAAAAAAACAATTAGGGTCCAAGTGCAGCATAACTGTGACTGTTATTCCAATTTGAAATCTCTTAATGGAAAAAAAAGTCCCTGCACATTCACCAATAAACTTAGTCTTTTTTTTATTCATTACAACATGGTACATTACATGGGGAGCCTCTATATTTATTGTGTATAAATGCAAAAAGGCCTCCAGTTTTCTTATCATGACTCAGGTCCAGCCTTGGAGTCAATCGGGCAACAATTTTAAATGCAATCAACAAATTTTATTACAATCAACTACACCCAGTACTTCTACTGACATGTTTAAATGTCATGAAATGTCATGTCTGGACTAAGATATCACTCATATTTAACTGTCTCCACAGAATGCTTCTCCTCAGCTTTTCAAACGTGACTCGGCGTTATCTTGATGGATCACTATAATGAGAATTGAACTCTTAATTGGCTCTTCGGGGCTGCAGCACCGGTGGAGCTGTCAGTCAGTAGTTGGGGTCCTGGCTCCCACTGTGGCCTAAATTTGTTCAGATGAGAGCAGCATTTTCCCATTTTAAGGCTGGATGAGGCCTACTTGCAACAAATCTATAACCCTGCTTGGTAGCAACTGGCATCAACCCCTTAGAAACCCCCCCAGTGGTCCGCGCGCTCCTTATACGGCCCTCGAGGTGGGACCGCGAATCTCGATGGGAGGTCAAAGCGACAGTTCCATATATGGCGCGCGCTCTCTCCTAGCCGGGCGCGCGCAGCGTCACTCCTGATCCCCTTCTGAGACCTGATGGATCTGATGGAGCCCTGTCCCTCCCTCCACCGGGCGCGCCTCCTTGATGCGTCCCCCCACCCACTCCTCGGCCTGTCAGCATCCTAATATGGCAGAGGGCCGGGATGGGGGCCAGTGCTGAGGTTTGTGAATGGTGGAGTTCGGGTATATAAGGGGGACGAGCTGAACAGAGGACCGTAGCTGGTTCAGCAGCAGCACTGGTTGGGTCATTCTCTCCGAGCCGCAGACACACTCCTAAGGTAAGACCCTGCGAGGACCTGCCACTCCTGAAGCCACTCATCCAGACTGGGACAGCAGACTAGGTTACAACCAGAGCACCGCTGTAGCATCTACTGGAGCAGAAGTTAGAAGGCCTGCCGGGGACAGGACCCCGAGGACCAGATACTACTGGAAGCAACATTGGCAACTCAGCTAGAGCTATAGACTCAGCTAGATGCATATAACTTAGATAGGAGAGGCACGAGGGAGAAGGGAAAAGTCTTGACAGCTGAGGCCTTAGAGAAGCCATGAGAACGACAGGTGGCACAGGATGGACAGTGATGGACAGGAGAGGTTATCAGACGAGTCAGGCAGTGGATAGATAAACTGACTGACAGATAAAGTAGGTACAACAGACTGATTGTACTGATTTAACATCTTTATAGGTATAACACTGAGGCCTGGTGAGATGCTGACGCTTAGATGCGCCCCCAGACCAATTAAAAAGCCACAGTAGTTTACCTGAGGAAGGTGATCGTGCTTGTAGATCTTTATTTTCCTTTAAAAAGCTCATCGGTTTATAGATTAGAAATATTAGTTATTAATCGAGTTAAATTGTGGTAGGCTATATATTTGAAGGAAAACTGTAGTTCTATGCCATGCGGCTTATCTGTGATTTTATGGGTTTATTCAGGCTGATGTCGTAATGGCTTGCTGTCAGTGTGCCATGGATGCATTTAGCGCATGCCATGGGCCCTGATCATGTTCATGCTCCAGTAGATGTTGCAATTATTTTTAGTCTTTTTCTAGCCTGTAACAATTCAGACAAGACAGCGGGAGATTAGGAGAGAACATTTTTTTAGTAGCCTATCTTTCACATACAGAATGTGTCACCATCTGCTGTGATGATCTGATTTAATGGATTCCCTCCTTTCCTCTTACAGAAGCCAACATGTGTGACGACGATGAGACTACCGCCCTTGTGTGCGACAACGGCTCCGGCCTTGTGAAGGCTGGCTTCGCCGGAGACGATGCCCCCAGGGCCGTGTTCCCCTCCATCGTTGGCCGTCCCCGTCACCAGGTATACAGCGAAGAGAAGCCTCACCTAGACAAATAGGAGGGAGGACTAATTGGACATGGAAAAAAACAAAACAAAACGAAACTAAACAAAACACAATTTTACAATTACTCTATTAATCAACACCTAAGATTGAGAAATATCGTTCGTATTGGTCTAATTTCAAAACACTAAAATGATTAGGCCTATTCCTAGAGGCAGGTGCATCAGTGTTTTGGCAGGGGGATCCTGTTGGAGTGATTAAAATATTAAACTCTGATTGCATTGTTTCAGAGTGTAGTTTTGTGCAACAGGTGGCAGCAGCGTGGAATAGTAACGCTTGAGCCATGTAATTTTGGCTCCTTTCTCCTCCAGCAATGTGGCCTTTTGCCTCCTGGAGGCTAAATTCGTCACAGATGAATTGACAGTCACACAATTGGTCTCTGTCAATCTCTGTGACCCACGCTGTCATTTGGCACATTTACGCAACTGCCACCATGCCTGTTCAAAGACTTTAATCTGGCTAGAGGAAGGTCATACTTCTTGATGGATTATTGTTATTATTATGATGTCCAGGACTAATCTCCATTACCTTGTCTTCTTTCCTCCACTTCAGGGTGTCATGGTCGGTATGGGTCAGAAGGACTCCTACGTCGGCGACGAGGCCCAGAGCAAGAGAGGTATCCTGACTCTGAAGTACCCCATTGAGCACGGTATCATCACCAACTGGGACGACATGGAGAAGATCTGGCACCACACCTTCTACAACGAGCTGAGAGTGGCCCCCGAGGAGCACCCCACCCTGCTCACTGAGGCCCCCCTGAACCCCAAGGCCAACAGGGAGAAGATGACCCAGATCATGTTTGAGACCTTCAACGTCCCCGCCATGTATGTGGCCATCCAGGCTGTGCTGTCCCTGTACGCCTCCGGCCGTACCACCGGTAAGACTGACAACAACAAACAGCTGCCACTCAAGACACAGAGGCATCCACCTTACAGACATAACACATAGACTCATATATTATAGAGCAATATATAACTAACAATATAATTGATAAATTATGTAACAACAACAAATAATTTAGCATTTACTCGGCTCCCAACTGGGCCCTTTTTGCCCTCAGAAGCCATTTTTACGCACAACTTTTACGCACACGTGATGGGCCATTCTGGGTCTATTCATGCTATAGTTTATGGCTCTAATGTTACATACATCAGTGTGTATTTGTAGATTCTTCCTCAAACACATCCACTGGCCTCAGTTTTACTCACACAGGAATCTTTGAGGACCTATTGTCGCCCGACGACCTTATTTCAAACTCTCCCTTTACCTCTCTTCAGGTATTGTGCTGGATGCTGGTGATGGTGTGACCCACAACGTCCCAGTCTATGAGGGTTACGCCCTGCCCCACGCCATCATGCGTCTGGACCTGGCTGGTCGCGATCTGACCGACTACCTGATGAAGATCCTGACTGAGCGTGGCTACTCCTTCGTGACCACCGGTGAGGAACTCAGCCCACTCCAAAACACCACATCCGAAAGGAAGAAACAACACATTTAATCATTAGCAAAGTAACTACTTATCAAAACATTAGATTTTATTCTACCAGTAATTATGTCTGACATCTGACATCATCACAGATGTAAACTTAGTTCTGCAAAAAGACAACATTTAATAATAATGGACACAGATTGTGAAGCATATAACTTAGATGCGCGCTGTGTCATAAAAAAAGTGTTTAACAGAGAGTGAAAATTTAAGCTGCATGTCTAAGAAAAGCAGGTTAATCATTTTTAGGCCTCAGACGTCTCTGTAAATCCGTTCATTGTTACGCACACTGACTGTGCTGTGCTCTCCGCACTTTGGCACTCTGGATAATAACTCATGAACTTGTCCCCCCACAGCCGAGCGTGAGATCGTGCGCGACATCAAGGAGAAGCTGTGCTATGTGGCTCTGGACTTCGAGAACGAGATGGCCACCGCTGCCTCCTCCTCCTCCCTGGAGAAGAGCTACGAGCTTCCCGACGGTCAGGTCATCACCATCGGTAACGAGAGGTTCCGTTGCCCCGAGACCCTCTTCCAGCCTTCCTTCATCGGTACTTCACATAACCCCTTATTTCTCTCAAAATGACCAGTATTAGAAACATGGAGTCTTGTGCCAACACCTGCCACTTCTTTTAACACCTATTACTCTCACCTGACCAGGTATGGAGTCTGCTGGTATCCATGAGACCGCCTACAACAGCATCATGAAGTGCGACATTGACATCCGTAAGGATCTGTACGCCAACAATGTGCTCTCCGGTGGTACCACCATGTACCCTGGTATTGCTGACCGTATGCAGAAGGAGATCACTGCTCTGGCCCCCAGCACCATGAAGATCAAGGTACATAAGACCCTCTCAAATATCACAACTAAAAACAAGCTTAAACCCAAGATAACAGGTTTTACGCATAACGCAGACGAATATAGGTTTTGGCTCAAATAATAATCAGTATTAGACGCAGGCACTTCACTCATCTGCTCTCTTCTCCTCCTCCTCCTCCTCCAGATCATTGCTCCTCCCGAGAGGAAGTACTCCGTATGGATCGGTGGCTCCATCCTGGCTTCCCTGTCCACCTTCCAGCAGATGTGGATCTCCAAGCAGGAGTACGACGAGGCTGGCCCCAGCATTGTCCACAGGAAGTGCTTCTAAATCGTCCATCTTCTTCTCCAGCTTCTCCATCATCTCCATCACTTTCACCACCAGCTATCTGGAGATCAATCAAGGAGAAGGATCGACCTCTGCCGCACAGCAACACTCTGCTGTCAATGGACTGTCTGCCTGCGCTGTTGACATTCATATGCATTTTTTATCCTTTTAAAATGTGCATATTTTGTAGCTGTCTGTTGTCTGTGTTGCACGGAGAAAGGCTGTGAAAAACCATCTCTGAACCATGCATCCACCAAAAAACTTTAATAAAAAAAATAACAACAACATGTTGCCCAACACATGTGAATGTAAGTGTATATACATATTGATAATTTATTAAAGTCCATTATTTGGTATTTTTGACCCTGGCCTTGTTTTTCTACAAGAGAAAGGGGTAGTTTGAGAAGAGAAAAACAAAAGCTTAGGTGAAAATCATCTTAATTCAACATTTATGAGGAGAGAAAAATAACTGAAGTCAGCATCATCATAATAAAAAACCACAAGCCTGGGATGAGCTACAATAACCCAACCTATATGACAACACTATAACTGCAAGAACCAACCGGCTGAATGGGTCATGGAGGTCGTCAGGGGTGCTGGCACGGCCTCCTAAATCACGGTTGAATGGATGGAATACAGGGAGGGGAAGAGGGTGTCTCCCACTGTCCCATCTGCCCCCGCTGGCTGGAGGCTGCTAGGTGACAGAGGTAATGAAAAGCGACGCCTTCAGCCTCCGACAGTCGGAGTTTGACTTGCCAGGAATGTGCCCAGGCAGCAGCAGCAGCTCCGCTTTAGACCGGGCGGATCAGTAGCATGGGACACCTGACACCCGGCTCTGAATCCTGTTGAGCTGCCTGCCCCGTCCCCCAGACCATCTTTAGACAAAACCATACCTCGTCTACAGTCGGGCATCTCCGCGGCCCTACCCTTATATGCATAAAAGCCCACCAGGTTATCTGGGTGTGGGGTTAAGGGTCTGGACTAAAGGCACAAAGGAGTAGCATCACCACACAGATCTATATGAGTATCTATGGCGTGCCACAGTTACAATTAGGTCCACAAAAAGAAGATTTAAATGTATAGGGTACATAGCTACATATTGATAGGCCAAGCTTTAATAGCCACCGGTGGCCAATTAAAACAGTTAGCAACAAGTTCACCAATTAAGCCATATGTTGAATTGTTGCATTATGTCTAAACACAATAAAACACAGAGACTACATACGTAAAAACAACCTGTCATTTCAAAGGTCTTTCACAATCTGATAGAAATCATTATCAGATAAATGACCCAGGCGCTCTGACCGCATTCCTGACGTCCCGGCCCGGGCCACCTGTTGCAGGGTGTGTTTGGGCTTTTTAAAAACACGTCTTCAGGTGGGCGGAGCTTCGCTAAGAGACGCAGCCTGTGTGTGTGTGCGTATGTGTGTGTGTGTGTGTGTGTGATTACAGCACCGCCGCGAACGCCATCTGTTCTGCTCTGCTTCCGTGAAATTCAACTCCAGTGTAAGTATATTTACTGTACACAAATTTAGACGCTCGCGGCTCTGAACCTCCGCTGTCAAGCCGCGCGCTGTTGTCGGTGGATTGTCAGTGGGATTTTGCGTTAACTCAGCGATATATATCTGCAAGCGCTGACAGACAGGCGATTATCGGCTCTCCATGTTACCATATGATTAACAGACGCATCTATTAATAACACATTTGTCATGACGAGGTAATATGGAGCAAAATAGATTAACCAAAACACTGTGTGCCTGTTACGACGCAGTATCTTACAGGCGACACGGTCCAAGATGATGATTTAATATAAGGCTATTATTAACCTCTGAGGTGTAGCCTGGTAGCATCCAAAGTTGGATATTGAACGTGCACTGGTTTAGAGATGAACGCGTTATGAAGCCTGCTGTGTTCCCGTGCAGTGATATGGGCTGACCTTTGGGAGGATTCAACTGTCGTTTAGACCGCCGGAGCCAATCAGAGGAGGATATGCCGCCTACGTCATTATGTTCAAGAAGTGTCTACAGCTCCAACGGTCGATCAAATTCACACCCGGTGGCATTTCTAATAGTGAAACAATGATTAAATATACACATTTACAGATAGTCCCCCACCCCGAAACTACTCTTTTGTTTTCATCCCAGCTCACTGAGGGAAGTCAACCCCAGGTAGAGGAGGAAGTAGGCGGGTTCTTTACCCTCCAGCTGCGCTCCTATTGGTTTTAAACACTTCCTCATTATGGTTTAAATGTCTGGTGATGCTCCCAAACCGCAGAGGGCTGTGTACCGTGATTGTTAAACCCTCTCTTGTTAAAGCTTATAAAGCAATGTAGTATTCATAACTCTCCTGTTCTGCGTGTGTGACGACGCTATCTTTTGGTCGACCTTTTGAAAGCTCTTCTGTTGGATTGCAGCTCAGAGTTTCCAAAGGGAGGAGATGGTGACCAAGAAGATCCGCTCGGAGTACATGAAGAAATTCAAAGACCCCAAATGGGAAACCTACACTAAGTGTTATGAGGAGATGCTGAAGTACAGGCTGACACGCAGGCTACTGGAGCACACACACAACCCTTGGTTCTGGTGCGGCTCTGACAGTGATTCAGAGTCAGGAGGAAGAAGTCCCCCCATTCCCAGTAAGAACCAGGTACGGTCTGAGACCACCAGGGCAGTGATGGAGGATGAGCCGGAGGAGGGTGACGAGTCGAGGACGGATGGAAAACAGGAGCAGCAGACCAACGACAGAACCGCGGGGCCTGTGCCCAGGCTTCCCCTGCAAGAGGAGGAGGAGGAGGAGCAGGAGGAGAATCTGACTGCTGGACAGGCTGCAGGTAACCATGGGATATTAATATGACTGAAACTGAATAGTGTGGCACTCGGGGATGTATGCATGCTCCTCTACGATATATCACCCACTCCTTAGGCTCACAGCTTGATGGTGCCAGAGAGACGAGAGCACCAGAGGAGGAGAGAGAGGAGCAGAGACCCAGCAGCAAACAGGGCAAACAGCTATCAGACAACCACAGAGAGCAGGACCAAGGTAATTCAGTGTAGAAATGCCATCAGATATGTACTGTAGCCTGTCTCAGCCCAGATACTAGTTGGAGATATCTAAATAAATAAGGTATGAAAACTTTGTGTTTGTAACAGACAATAGGGGGATAAGGCTGAGGCCAGAGCCTGTGCTCCCCCTCTTGGAGAGGGAGAGCAAAAAGATCATTTTGGCCACTAAGTGATCAGTCTACAGGGAAGTCGTTCTGCTCGTTACACGGAAAGAAGAATATTTTCTGCCATTGTTACACTGTAGCACATGGTATGACAAACTGTCTGACCAAAGTGAATTGTTACAGCCAAACTATGTAGTGGTTCAAAAAGGTTAATATCAACCTCATCATTGGATTGCTCAGTTGGGTAGATACTCTCACTCCATTTAATATTCACCTATATATTTAACCTCCATGCATTATACTATACACAGATTTCTGTTCCTGCTATTTTGGCACTTCTTATCCTGTTTGTCTTCCCTCTCTGCAGCGAGAGACACCGGGCGACAGAGACCACAGCAGAATAGACCCTCCAAACCTCCAAAAAAAAGTTGCTACTCCCAGCGGGTCAGGCCTTCAGCATCACGGCAGCCCAGGGAGGACGGCAAGGAAGGCAGACATCCTTTTGCTCTGTACGGTTCAGGGGAGAGGGATGCAGACATTGCAGGCAGAAAGACACACAACGTAGGTCCTGCAGCTTCAACTAATGAGGTAATTTAACCGTCTGTCATTCTGGCATGTGTTACAACTGAACAATGGTGTGTCAACGGGAAGTTAAATTCCTGTTTATTTTCCTGATAGATCCATGAGTCGGCTTTACGTGCTAAGACCAGGCGGCAGGTGGAGCGTCAGGTCCAGATCCAGAGATCCGAGCGCCGCAGAGCCAAGTCTGCTGATTTGGACAAGGCTAAGAAGGTGGTTCCACCTGAGTTCAACCCCTGGCTCACTGAGTACATGCGTTGCTTCTCTGCTCGCTCTCGATAGGGCACACACATGCACACACTCAGCAGAAATATTTAAAGAAGATTCCAGACAAAAAAGAAAGTAAAGCCATTATTGCCTATCACTTCTGAAGTTTAAATACACGTTAATGTAGAATTAATGGGGCTGACTGTGTCACACAGCGGCCCCCTGAATCACTCAGACATTGAGGATGTAAACTGTTAAAACCTTGAAAAAACCAGTGTGGCTTATTAATCAGGAGTGTACGATCAGGTTTGTTGTTTTTTTTAACAACAATTTTGATATACACTGTAAGAAACAGTTTACATGATAGAAAAAACTTTTGAAAAAAAACTAATTATAAACAAAAGTAAATAAAATATTTTTAAAATATGGAGATAGTTAGACGTGAATGAAGGGTGTAAAGTACATTATACAGCCATACTATGATGCAGACCCTTTAAACACATGCTCGATAAGACGTGTGTATACATGGATACCAAACCATAGTGGGCTCTCACAGGAGCAGTAATGGCACATAACAGCATGTTTGAATAGATTCACAGATTGGTATTGTAAAATAAGGGCATGAATATCAGGAATGTACAATGAAGCCCAGATTTTGTACACGTTTGTACAAACAAAGTCTAACACACAAGCAGGTCGTTTGTATTCTAAAATGTGCTCAGCACAGCAAGATGATTAATCAATTCAATCTGTGCAGCTTCCGATGTGGATAGGCATCTTCTTATTTGTGCTGAGTTCTAAGTTGGTTAACATACAGAAATATGTTTGTTGTGAAGATTTTATAGTTTTTATAGTTTCAGATCAATCAGTGCTGTGAACTGGCTCTTGTAGATTTAGTGGTTTGTGTAACTTTAGTAGACACTTTTCTTATAAACTGCAAATTACTCACACACTGTACTTACAGTCCGACTCTGTGTAAAATCATGATCGTCTACTGTTGTGGTTGCATTTCTCCATGAGCTCGTTAACACTTTTATGTGTTATTAAGTCAAAATAAGATTTGTTTATCCTTTACTTGTGTTAATCCATGTGTGTAAACCTGGTACTAACACATACTGAAAATAGATGTATGTGAACTTTGAAGCCATTGCAATGACTGTGAACAGTGTGTGCAGTGTTGTAGATACTGCAGCTGGTCTTTTTTATATTTACTTTACGAAAAAGCGAAGCTTGTATTCTGCTTCTAAAGCTTGTGAATGATTCGATGATTTGTTTTAGAACCAAAAGTAAACTGAAACAAAGACGGATGAAGCCAAAGCTTAAGTTACCTTTAATTAATGTAGATATGCTATCATAAACGTAATGGAAATTCATGGGAACATATTAGTGATTTTTACTGCTTGCTGGTTAAAACAAGAGTACAAAGCACGACCAAATCAGGCAGCACTTTGATAATTAGTCACCTTTCTTATATAATGTTTGTAGAAGACATTTAGTTTTCATGTTCTATGTTCAACTTGTAAATATCTGTATATTTGTTTGTATGTTTATGTTAATGCTTTGAACATGAAATTATTTGTATACGCAAAAAGACTAAAACTGATTTTTAACCCTTTGTATAATAGATCTGATCTTTTCTTGAGTGTTGGGACCATGAGAAATTAGATCCCATGTACAGTAATTGTCATAAAATCAGCTCTGTGCCATGAAGACTGAACAAAAAAGGTTATTTTCACATTGCAAATATGGTTATTGACCTGACTTGTGTGTATTTTACAGAACTAAGAGAGATGAGAGAACAAGAGCCCTGTCCTTCACATTCAGGCTTTTAATGTTTAAGAATTTTAACTTTTACATTCAGTAACACATTACTTGCTTTGCTTGATAAAGATAACGTTTTCAGTGTTTTGAAGATATAAAGAAATATAGTTACAACAAATGTGAAGTTTTGTGCAATATTACTATACACCATTACTACATTTAAGCCAGTGTTGTTGTTTTTTTAGACATGACAATCTTGTAACAAGGTAGTTGAATGATGATGTATATTATTAATGAGACTTGATTTTATAGCAAAGTTCCAGTTAGTTTTGGTGGAGAGAGACTTCAATAAACATGTTTATCTTTGTTTATTTAGTAATCCATTAGACACACCAAGGCTAAAATAATTTATTTACTAAGGACATATTGTAACATCTGTGATACTGTAAAACTCCATAATTCTGTATTTTTTCTGTTTACATAGGATATCATGCTTATTATGCTGTATGTATATAATTATAAGGGTTCAGACTGTTGAGAAATTAAATGTTGTGGTGCAAAGTTTTCAATAAACCCTTTTTTCACCCATGTGTCTCTACCAAATTTCACACAAAACTCTTAAAACTTGAAAGAGCATTAACATCATCAGTGTAAAAGAGCACTCTTTTCAGTTTTTTCCCTCACACAAAATAAATGCTTTGGTCCAAAATTTAAAATAAAATATTTTTTACAAAGAAAACGTTTTACTGATAGTTATTTTTATTTTAAAAACATATGCTTTTATCATACACAATAAATTAAAAATCCATGATATTCATTATGACAAGAAAAACAGACTTACATAAATATAAACAAAAGGACTTGATGACATAAACACAAGACAGCAATCTGCCACGAATCAGCCAAAACTACTATCAGATCACTAGAGATTATTCTAATCTTAAATATTTCTACTGTTTGAAGTGTATTTAATTTTAAAGTTTAATGCATAATCTTTTGGGAAAATGTAAAATCATAGATGATATGTAGTTGTGTTTGAATACACCTTTGCAAAAAAAAAAAAAATCTAAATCACAATTTCCAAAAACATTGTGTGTTTTTGTTGTGAGCTTTATGTTGCTGAACTAATTCAAAGTTTAAAATCTTTGGAGACAAAAATCCAGCGCACATCAGGTAGCTTCATACCATTGCTAAATGCATTCAGTTAGTATTTAGTATTCACCAACAGCTGGCAGCAGTCAGTCAGGTATTCATGTAAACAGGCAACATTTACTGGAATAGATCAGTCATTTGTCATAACTGGAAACCTTTGGACAAAGAAGTGTGTCACACTGCCATTAAGCAGTGAATGTTGAATGTGCCACTGTGGGTGAAAAGATGACAAGTGACTTTCACAGTACAGTTGATTTAAATGAACTAGAACAGAAAACCAAACATCTGTTCAGGACATTTCAGGCTGCCTCTGTGTTTTGTAAGTCTAAGCTGAACAAAAACGAAACACCACGGTTAGTCCATATGTACTCCACATCAACTCGTCCCATTTACAAATAAACAGCAACGCTGCAAACAGTACTGCCCACATATACTGCTTGCCAGTGTATTGTAGCTTAACATGGTAATATTACAGTGGTGCATGAACCCGATGCTGGATATGAAATCCACTTTGATATACATATAATATCTCTTGATAATGAAATACTCTGATATTCTGTTTGAGAAAACATGCGTCAATCTCTATGTACAGAAACACTATACAGTGTGTAAGATGCTGCATGGGGACAGGAGGGGAGATTACGAAAGGCTGAGAGCAAAGAGACAGGCAGGCAGACAGGTAAGCAGGTGTCCAGAGGGGTAAAAAGAATGCAAGAAAGGGAAAGATGGAGGGTAGATAAGCTGATAAAGAATGACAGGTATACAGTACAGGGAGTACAAAATGATTGAGCAGTCAGTAGAGTGTAAATGGTGTGTTTAAAACAGGTGAGCAGGGAGTTCATGGGCAGTTCAGGTAGGTGAATGGAGAATGACAAGTGACAGAGTAGGCAGGGATTAAAGGAGCAGTTCAACAATTTGGGACAGTTAGTGTTTTTTTACAAGAGTTAGATGAGTAAATCAATGCGTCATGTTTGTGTAGTAAACTTTAAGATGGAGCCAGGTAGTGAGTGGCTAAGCTGAGCATCAAGACTTGAAGTATGGGAAAAGAGGTTGCTGCAAAATATAAATATTCACCTGCCAACACCTTTAAAGGTAATAATTTACATTTTTATATCTATTTTGCTTAATTCAAACAATATTTTCCAAAATGTGGAGACTATTCCTTTAAGTAGTGAAGATGTAATATAGTGGATAAGATGACAACATGGTCATCAGGTATGAGGGTGAGGGTTGTCAGAAGAAAAGTAGGAGAGGGGGAGAGAGAGGTGACATGTCACATCCTGATTGGTGGGGTTGGGAGGGTTTGGTCCAATAGTGGAGAAGGTTGTTGGAGGTGGGTGGTCTCTGGTCACCTTGGAGATGCTCAGAGGTCTGAAGGGTGGTGTGGCTCTTTGCAAGTGCAGCCATGACAACAAAGGTTCTGAGGGTTCTCAAGGTTCCGTGCGAAGGTCGAAGATCAAAGGTCGGGGAGGAGTCACCAGCACCACAACCTGTACCCAGCACTTTCTGGGTCCCCCATGGCTGTTCTTCTTCTTGCTTCTCCTGGTCTTCACAAACCTGTCTGAAACACACTGAACACATGCCAGGTAATCGTGGCATGAGCAAAAATCAGTGGTTAGTGACTCCTCCTTTGGCAACTATCAAACATTTATGACAAAACTAAAAACCTCTCCACAGTGACACGAGTGTGGGTGAGAGGTCACCATTGACGGTTATCATCTTCATAAAGTGACCACACATTACAAATACACTGATAATCTGGGCTCTTTCACCTCATCTGTGTAGGGCACAGGGCAAGTTCACTAGCAGCCACACTCCTGAGTGCCCTGAGGCTGAGCACGCCGAGGGGAACGGAGTTGTCGTAACGCAGCATCGCCATACTGGATACCTGACCCCATCCTCTCTGGATCTAGCTCTCCTGAAAACGAAGGATGAAATCAGTGAGGTGACAGAAAAGTGTGCGGTCCACATTAGGACCACCACCACGTTTAGATTAAAGTATACAGAAGATCAGACTGCCAGTCAGTCATGTCATGGTCAAAATGTGATCATTAAAAGATGCAGATAAAAAAAGAAAATAAATAAAAAGCACAAGTACACTATGTTTTCCATCATATCATCCCTTTATAACACTGAATACAAACTAATATCCACTCCCCTCAGGTGATAGCATATCTGTTTATCTTGTTGAGGCTCTTCTAAAACAACACTCCAGTCAGACGCATGCTAAGGAGATACAGTTTACTCTGTTGTTAACTTCAACTCTGAAAAATGATCCAAGAAAGCTGCTACAGTGCAGGGGGCTTGAGTCTGCCTTGTTGATCCTGTTAGGAAAAGAAGGGATTTAGTGTCGGGGGTTATGGGAGAAGATCAGACACCCTACCTGACTCGATCTTGTTGAGGATTTTCCGAGCACACTGCACAAAAGCCTCTTCAACGTTCTCCCCTGTTAGAGCACTGGTCTCCAGGAACATCAGCTCTGACACACACACACACACACACATTGGTATTATCATATCACATAAGTCCTCGTGCCCGAACACCACAAACTGACACAAACCATGCCCATAACTATCAGTGTAATCATCACACACTCCACAAAACCAAGCTCAGTTGCATATACCTGTAGGTTTACCGGGTTTCACTTAGTCTAAAGAATACAACCATCTTTTGAGCAATGCAATTTTGGGCCGACATGATGTCCTTTCTCTATCAGTACATCAAGGTAACATGTGTAAATGAAGTATTTGTGGGGTAAGAACCAATCAAGCAGTCCCATTTCATCACAAACTGTGGATCTTACCATTCTCCTGAGCAAAGCGTGAAGCCTCCAGGAACGTGACCTCTCTGTCAGAGTCCAGGTCCTTCTTGTTTCCACACAGGATGATGACGATGTTCTGACTGGCCAGCATCCTGGCATCACTCAGCCATGTGGTCAGAGCGTTGTATGTCTCTCGACTGGGGTGCGGGCACAGGGGGGTGGAGGAAAAATTGACATTTCTTGAGAGGGTACTGGGAGCTGACTAAAAACAAATGAGCAATAGGGTGGTCTGAAATCATGTTGTGTGACTGGCCGTTTTACCTGGTGATGTCATAGACCAGCAGGGCTCCTGCTGCTCCTCTGTAGTAACTTCTGGTCACAGACCTGACACAGCAAAGACATAATGTGTAGTGACACACAAAAAACATTGAATATTCCCAAATTTTCCAGCTGAAAATTGAACTGGAACATGTATTCAAAAAGTATCCCTACCTGAACCTTTCTTGTCCTGCAGTGTCCCAAATTTGCAGTTTGACCATCTTATTGACCACACTGATGATCTTAGAGCCAAATTCTACTCCAATCGTGTGGTTGGATTCATCCTTAACTGTAAGACAAAATAAAACATGGAATATTGTCACAAATAGTAAATAACTACAATGTATGGTGATAAATTACAGTATACCTTCCCAGTAATAAATTTACTGTAAAAAAAAAAAACAAAAAAAAACAATAAATACAATTTTCGGGCTCTATAATATCTCTAGAGGCACAATTTGTGTCTTAACTACACTAAAAAGGCAAATCAAATTTTCACATGCAAGTAAGTGTTGATTTCTTATAAAATCACATATCAACACTGCTCTACTACACTCACACTAGGAGACAAAGAAACAGTGAATAATGAATGATGGTGTGTGTCTCTCTGACTTACATCTTTTCTCTATGAACTGGTGCAGCAAACAGGATTTGCCTGTTCCAGCATTCCCAATTACCAGGAATTTAAACAGGAAATCTGAGGAGGGAACACACACAGGCAGAGAGAGAGAGAGAGAGAGACAGAGAGAGACAGAGAGAGACAGAGAACAGGATTTGTTGACATGACATGATGAACTGTATGAATAAAGAAGCTCGTGCACAGCAATGTCAAGGATCAGTTTGTGATCATCTAGAAAGTGTTCATATCATTTTTCCCACGTGTTATGCCCAATACACATCACCATCACAATTATTTAATAAGCATATTCAGATTATCCTGAATTACCCTCACCATCTGTGGTAACATGAACATACCTCAGTCTGTGGGACAGAGGACTGTGAAGTCACCCACAGATAAACACATTTAACGTTGACGTTAATAGACAGTGATGTTGGGACGAGGTCAACACATTAGTATCTGACCTGTAGTTCAAAATCATCATCGTCCAAACCTGGAAGAGCCAATAACCCATAACAAACCATGCTTTTCATCTCAACATCTATTATCCAGTAGTTTACAGGATGCACAGCTCAGACAATCATCGCAGCTCCATCATCCCCAGGTGCCAGGTTCCGCTAACCTCTGTGGGGATGTGTAACGTTAAAAAGTCGATATATTTTGTCTGCACAGCCACAGCAAACTCAGCTGTATAGCCACTATGGACTTGCTTACGCTGACAGGACATTTTTAAGGCCAGGAGCCTCCACCAGCGGCTCGGCTAGCCAGTCAGCTATCTGTTTACGGTGAGAAAAACCTCTCTCGGCACACCTGCCTCCCCATCCCCGTCTGAGGCTACAGGGAGATGTTAACGGTGGACACTCGTCAAAACAGCCTCCTTACCGTAAGACTCCGACATCGCCAGGGTGGCGGTTTGACAGTAACACAGTACGAAGGGAGTAGTACTAGTTTCAGACACCTAGCTAAGTAAAGGAAAATAGTCTTGTTGATGATATCCGCGGATTCCGGCAGCTTTTCCCCTCCGACTTCCCGTACGTGCTTAGCCGTTTCAAAATAAAAGACGGGCCAAAGGATGTAATGTCTCCAGGCTGCCGCCGGGTGGCGCTGCTACCTGCTACACTACAACTGCTCCTATTCCATTCATCGAATATTTATCATACGATCTGTTTTCAATTAATATTTGAATTTACCTCAGATATATGCATTTCCTGTACAATATAAATACCACTCATAATTGACAAATATCGAAATAGTACACATTTACCATCTTATACTCCAGTCCAGAAGATGGCGTTTATGTAACTAAACGTCCCTTAACAGCCGCAATTCCGAAGAAGGCAACCAACGACCGAAAGGCTGCCGAGCTGCTCCAGTAGCGGGCTTTAGTTAGCGAAATATGGCTGCAGTGCTCCCCGTCAGACCGCCCTGCGATAGCAACCCCGCTACTCCAGGAGCACAGTCTCTAAAGGTGACATTTATACTCACACTAACGTGACTCACCGGCAGCTGTGTCCCGCAGCGCTGCGTGGTCGGTTGTTTAGCTAACAGCTAGCGAGCTATCTAACGGCTGCCACCGTCCATGATTGACGATTGTTAGCTACATTAGCCTCACCCCTTTGTTTTCATTTGTGATGAATGAATAGGGAGTCTATCTGAATAAGTATGTATTTCTTTGGTGCTTTTATAATCAGAAAGCGGTGTTCTTTTAGTAAAAATCCCAGTCAGAAATAACGTTACGCGGTTTGATGCGGTTGTTGTTATATGTAGTCTTTCCCTCTACAAGTCAACACTTTGGCAACTGTGCACATAAACTCCTGTGTTTTGTTTTGGTTAGAAACAAATGGTTTGTCAGGGAACGACAGGCTGTCTTTGCACAATAAGTAGGTTACTTCACACCACCCGATCAGTAAACGTTCAGGCAATAGATTTTACACTCAGACCCAAAGTTTAAAAACTAAACCCCTTTGAATCTAGTTGAGGGATATTTAGACTAGATAACTGAGAAATAGGAAGATGGTCTTTGAGGTGAGGATGTGCATTTTAGACAGAAACACATATCTTTATATATATGTGCCTCTTTCAGTCATTGATTTGTGCTGTTGTACATCAGGGACATGAGGATGTTTTTAGGACTGTGATGAGCAGATTCCTGTTAAGAAATACCAAAGATGACGTCAGCGAACTATCCCCATATCCAGAAATGTAAAAACTAGAGAGGCTGGTGTGTGCTGTATACAATTTGTTGACAACGCACCATGTCATTTATATGAGAGTAAAGCTGAACTTTTTCTTTTCTTTTGCAGGAGGATGTAATAGAGGAGGAGTCCAATGATGGCAGCCAGCCTCCCAAAAGACGGAGGATGGGTTCAGGGGACAGCTCTCGAAGCTGTGACACCTCCAGCCAAGAACTTGGGTAGGTTGGCTCAGCACTTGGTGTGAAACAGTAACTTGCTAAGTGCTTCTTTGTTGTAATGTGCAGTTATGCTCTACCTTCAACAATAGTCATTCACAGCTTCTTTGGAGTGTTTGTGAAGATTGAAAGACATGTTTAATCTACTTTTTCCTTGATTGCAGTGTAACAACGCTCATGGTTATAGGTTTTTTATATCATGGACAAATGCAAGTGCACATTGAACAGAAATAAACATTAATTTTAGTGATTAACTTGAACTTTTATGGGTGAATTGCTTTACTGTTTAAGCTAATCTGTTGTTCACCTCAAACTTCCAGCCCGACATATTTCCCAGCAGAGAACCTGACAGAGTACAAGTGGCCACCAGATGACACAGGAGAGTATTACATGCTGCAGGAGCAGGTCAGCGAATATTTGGGAGTTACATCATTCAAGAGGAAGTATCCTGGTAAGAACTGGCCAAAAATCTTAAGATCGTACTTGAACTGTTGATAAATTTACTGATCTAAAACTATTAGTTTGTTTAGTTATTGTAGATTATGAGATTAGTTTGAAATCAGAGGACAAGATTCTTTTAAGACAAAACATTTTGATTATGCAAACCCTTATTTGCACTGTGCAGATTTACAGAAGATTTTCCAATAATAATTCTTGGTCATTTACAAGTATATGCACTGGGAAAGGTTCTGATGTTGTTGTGTTTTTTCTCCTCTGTAGATATGGAGAGGAGAGACCTGTCCCACAAAGAGAAGCTTTACCTGCGTGAACAGAATGTCATCACTGAAACACAGTGCACTCTGGGTAGGGACCAAATCCCAGAGCACTAGTGAAGCTCACGGTTGTTTCACTACAGTGGACAAAAGCCTGGTTGTGTAATGTCTGCTGTGAGTAGTATTTCCTCATTGCAAGTGTTTTTTGTTTATTTTCTAGGGTTGACAGCTCTGCGGAGTGACGAGGTGATAGATCTGATGATAAAGGAGTATCCCACCAAACACTCCGAGTATTCGGTCATACTGCAGGAGAGAGAGCGGCAGAGAATAGCTAAAGAATATTCTGTAAGTACAAAAACAATAGCGATATCCTGTAGAACTCAGAGCTGATGATTAATGAGTCATTAAATTTCATAATGATGCATTTATTTGAGGAAAATTGACCTTGTATGTTTTCCCGTTGTCCTTTTGTAGCAAATGCAGCAGCAGAATCCTCAGAAGGTGGAGGCTAGTAAGGTTCCTGAGTACATTAAGAAGGCGGCAAAAAAAGCTGCGGAGTTCAACAGTAACTTCAACAGGGAACGCATGGAAGAGAGGAGAGCTTACTTTGACCTCCAGACGCATGTGAGTCCAAGCAGGGATGTGGATGATCAGGAATTTTGCATGGATTTGTTAAAGCATGTAGCATTGGGTGTTGTAACATAAGAGACCCAGAGGTTTTTGTGATGCATTGTTTTCTTGGTGCTCTCTCAGATCATCCAGGTGCCTCAGGGCAGGTTCAAAGTGCTGGCTCCAGAGCTCACCAGGACAGGACCCTACCCTGTGGCTCTCATACCAGGTCAATTTCAAGACTACTACAAAAGGTGCAGTAAATGTCTATTTTTTTTCAGGGGCGGGGGGCTTTTTGCCTTTAATTGATAGGATAGTTGAGAGAGACAGGAAATGGGGAGGCAGAGAGAGGGGGAGTAACATGCAGCAAAGGGCCACCTGATTCATGATTTGAGATGGGGCTGGCTGCAGCTAAGACTGTAGCCTCTGCATATGCACTGAGCTATACGGCCCAGTACATGTCTACCAGTACAGTGATGTTTGAGTAGGCATATAAGCTGTTTCTATTGTTATATTGACTGTGACATTGTGTTGTGCATAACAGGTACTCTCCTAATGAGCTGCGATACCTGCCACTGAACACAGCTCTGTTTGAGCCTCCACTGGATCCAGAGCTACCTGCACTGGACTCAGAGCCAGACTCAGATGAAGGAGAGGATGGCAAAGATGACAAAAAGAACAAGAACTCATCTGTAAGACAATAGACCGAGACTCTAGTAGAAAGAAGAAGATAATAAAATACAGTAGTGTGTTTTATTCATTTACTCCCTTGTCCTTCTCTCTATAGGACAGTTCCTCAGGCAACACATCAGATGTGGAGAGCCAGGAGGGAGGAGGTGGACAGGGCCACAAGTCTAAGGCCAAAGACAGGACATCCACCCCGGGCAAAGACGGAAACCAGCGCCAGTCGGCCTCCCACAAAGCCACCCCAGGGTACAAGGTAGAGGACAAAACCACCTGAACTCTTCTCCAACAACAGCAGCAGCACTTTCTACCCCCTCCTCCTCTTTCTACTACTACCACTCCCCTTACTCCATCCATCCCGCCACCCCCTCCCTAGCTTTCTTCACTTTGTTCTCCGGCTTCTACAATTTGTCAGCATTTCAGCTGGGACATCCTGGTCCATACACACACACATATGCACATGCACAGTGGGGGTCCTGTCTTCAGTTTTTGTTTTTATGATTGCCAGTTGGCTTTTTTTCCCCTCTTCATACCAGACTGTGAGCAATAAGAACATTTTAAAGGAACAGTACACTTGTTTCTTTCCCACTGCACTTTCACCTTTTTTGATTTTTCAGCAAAGACAAATTTGAACTTTAAAAGTTTTTCATTTTTGAGTGTCTTCAATATACCTCTTGTCTGTCCTCACTTGTCAACAAAAGATACTTCCAAGACAAGTAAGTGGATGTTTTGGCTGCTAGTTTTCCTTTTTCATTTTTGAAAAATCTTTTTGTTACTCTGATAAAGAAAATATAAACCACATGAACTTTGTGGTTTCTTTTAAAGTAGTTGATGTTAACACTAGAGAATTTTAACATTTATATCTGAAGTTTAGAATGCACTTAACCTTCATGTTTAAAGTGTGTATTGGTATAATAATATGTTTTGTTTATACACCATGTGATGTACTGTTAATCTTTTAATAAGTATCAGACAGCTGTTTGACATGGTCGTTACCTGTCCTTGAGAGATGAGGACTTGCTGACCTTGTTCACACTGTTGCTGAGCTGAGCTAGAAGTAGTCTGCATGCTATCTGTCTGGTTTTGGACTCTGCTGGACAAGCCCCACACCAGTGGCATATCTTTGGTAGTCATATTAAATAAATGACACTCTCGATGGCCCAATAGTATTACGAGACTTGTTCCTACAGCCCACTAAGCTGTGCACTTTGATTTTTGTTTATTTTTCCAATCCACAAACCTGCAGAGGAAAATTTCCAACTCTTAAAAATGTGCTGGTATATTACCATTAATAAGAGTATGATGGACCTGGGAAAGTCCAGTTGAGTTCGGCTCAGCTTTGTTGTGTGGGCATTGTCGTTTATTTAGTGTCTGTTTACGAGTTTCAGTGTGCTTAAGTTTGATTTGACTTGACATTGAATTGACCTTTTATTCGTCAGATCATTTGCTCATCGTATGCTTTGGGGCCTACAGACATGGTATAGCGTGTTGGTAGCCAGAAATAACTAGAATGCTCAGTCACCTAATATCCCTGTACTTTATCAATTTGCAATGAGCGCAGAAGGACTTATAGATATAACAACAAGGTATTTCTGTATTTTAAAAAATGCAGCGTACAGATTCCAAGTTAGATCCATGACTTTGTTACTCTGGTAAATTGCCCATCAGTGGTAGATATTCAGAAGATTCAAAAGTAGATGACAGGTCTTTGGATTGATAATGACTTTTAGATGAGGCTAGCTGGTTAACGTTACTCCGCTCTGGTCTGGCTACCATCTACGGTATGTGCAGTGGTTAATGGTGACCTCATGATTGGTGAAAACTAAAGCTTCTGACTAGTGTGATGTTTCACAAATGGCTCATGAATAAAAACTAATTATGAACAACAAAGTTGGAATTAGATTGACTGATTGACTAATTGCCTTTACAGCAGTACTTTTTTCCAGATGTGATACATGTTGCATGTTACATACATATGTTGCAGCATTAACATGGCATGTTCAATTGGAATTGATATGAAAGCTGTGGCTCCACTCCCTGTCTGTAGGTCATACAGAGACAAGACATTGTGGAGATGAAGAAAGAACAGAGAGAGCTATAATTATCAGTACAGCGCGGTTCCATTGGATACTGTACGTTCAGTCTAGGCAGGTGTGTGGGAGTTGTGAGGCAACACCTCAACATTTGTAGAAAAGGCAAATCTCATTCCTTACATTATAGAAATCTCTCAGCAGGAGAGACCGTTGATGATAATACTTATACAATTTCATCCATTATTTTAAAATCTGTGGTCAGTGTGTGGTCAGCCGGCATAAAGTACCTAGTTAACAGTCCCTCTGTATGTATGCCTATATGTCTTATATTATATGCAATGTTAAAAGTTTGTTTCCCTTTTCTGTGTGTAAAATACAGTATTTAACGTCCAAATTTAGTTTCTTTAGAATAAAACCTTTTCAGAATAGCTGGATTCAGCTCATGAATTGCTCATTTTCAATTTTACTGTGTAATATGGACAGAGCTTTTTCTAAAGAACTCAGTAATCCTATCCTAGTCAGGCCAAATCTATAACCATATCAATTTTACAAGAGAATTTGCACTATAGTCGGTGTATGTACATATGATATGCATTGAGATTACACATGAATATGTGCATGAGCAGTTCAGGGGACTGTATCCTGCCTGTCCTTTTTCTTACTTTCCTTTCCTGCTGCTGTCTTTCTCTTTGTTTAGTTCTCTCCTTTGTTTTTTGGATGTTGTCACCAAACCATGTCTTTTATTGACCCATAGTTTTGTACCATCTTCCAATCAGGGGACATTTTAATGAAGGATGTCTCATCACATCTTGAGGCACTGGAAGCAACTGGACATGATGCAGGCTATTTGGGCTAAATGCATGCTTTATCCACAAAAACCAGAAAGTGATTTTTTTTAGTTGACAACAAATGTTGTACAGTCAAAAGTTTGGTTCAGGCCTCGATTATTGAACCAGCCACGTGTGTTATAGTGTGAGTTGTGAAGATGTTACATTAGTCAGTATTGCTGACTTGCTAAAAGTGTAAGTCATAATGTCAATAATATCATAATATTATGTCACTATGATCAATTATTATGTTTTCTGCTAGTGATCCAATAGTGTTCTGTGGCTTTAAATGGAGATATTCATATAGTGAGAAGCTCCTGTTTGACATCCTGATTTAGATGTCCCAGAGTCTCCTTACTGTCCTCCTCTGGTTCTTACCTTCCTGTCCTCTATAAAACTCAGTACAACTTCTTCAGTATCTGTATTTATACAGCACAGTTTAGGAGGGGGAAATAATTTTTAAAAGTCGCACTTGTGTCTGACAGCATAGTTTTTCTTTCTTGTTTTTGTACCCTGAGATAGATTTCAGTGCCATTAAACTTCAGTCAGCTTTGATATCAGATGATTGATTTATGAGTTTAAAGTGTATAAACCAGTCAAGATGAATTCATGTAGTAAGTCCCAAAAGTCCAAAACACCCTTGTGAGTCAACCTAATGGTCTTTTTGTTTGTTTATTTTTTATATTATTCATTTATTTATTATTTCTCTATTCTTCAGACATTGAACATTTGTCGAACTACTGTTGTCCATGACTACAGGTTACCCGTGTATGACTGGTTTTTATAGCATTATTCTGCCCTTGCAGCCTAAGGTCATTCCCAATGCTATATGTGGCATTTGCCAGAAGGGTAAAGAGGCCAACAAGAAAGGCAAGCCAGAGGCTCTCATTCACTGCTCCCAATGTGATAACAGCGGTAAGTTCCCACGCTTAATTTAAAAGGACTGTTCCCTGTTTTTTGTTGTGATGTGTTTTTTTTTTTTTTTACTTTTAAATCCCATATCAGTAACCAAAATTTGCTACACAACCCAAGTTCACTTTAATTCAAATGATTTATACTGTGTTACTAGTAACACCTGTGGTAGGTGTTGGTACAGTTATTCATCTGAAGTTTGTCTCAAACGTAGGGAAATAATTATAGTACTGGATGTTAGTCGGTCTTTCTAACAATTTCAAGGCTTTCTGAAACAAGAGGATGATTTATTCACATGTGTTTGTATGCTGAGGGATGGGCCTGTTCACATTATGTGTGTTTTTGTGTCTTTGTGTTTGCTTGTGTGTGTGTGTGTGTGTGTGCATGTGCATGTGTTGTGTATTTATTTCTGTCCCTGCATATGTGTGTCTTTGGCTCTGTGCATGCATGTTTGCTTCTGTGCATGTGTCTCCATGTCTGTCGTCTTTAGGCCACCCGTCGTGCTTGGACATGAGCGTGGAGCTGGTGAGTGTAATCCAGACGTACCACTGGCAGTGTATGGAGTGTAAGACCTGCACGGTGTGCCAGCAGCCCCACCACGAGGACGAGATGATGTTCTGCGACAAATGTGACCGAGGATACCACACATTCTGCGTGGGCATGGACTCCATTCCTAATGGTGAGTGGAAAGACACAGATACAGCATTGCAGGGGTGGGTTGATGGGCAGACAGATACACACCCACATACTTGACTTGAACTGTAGTCATGATTGCCATCGCCCTTGGTGACTCTGCAAAAAAAGCAGATTTCAACACAGTTTATGTTACAGTCATTCATTTGATTTGTTTACTTTTTTGAATGTGTAAATCTGGTTGTCGTCTCTTCATTGTTATTAATTACGCCTCTCTGTCTCCTCAGGGCTTTGGGTATGTGAATTGTGTGACAAAAATTTTAACACACCCAAGAAAAAGGGAGGAGCCAAAACACCTAAGAAGTCTAAGTCGGCTCAAAAATGAGCAACATCATCTTTAACCACAATACCTTGACCAAACTGTACACAAATGCACTGTCAATAGTTCAGTCATTCCCAGAAACTGTAAAATGGAGAACGACTGAAAGGCTCAGATTGTGATCCAAAAACAAACATTTTAGTCCTCTGACCAAATACCAACAATCAAATGTAAGATCTCAAACTGCTGTTACTCTTGGATGATTGACATATCTGTTTAAACAGAACTCACTAGAAAAGAAACATATTCATATTTTCTGTGAAAGTTCTGACAACATCTGTAAGGTAGGCCTCATAAGAGAATTATTATTTTCCGTCTTCAAGATAAACTAAAATAACAAATGTGGTTATATCTCAAATATACATGATCTGCTCACTTAGATTAGGCATTAGTATTAGCATAGCAACTCTGTCTGAGACTGAGTGAACCTCAGACACCATACGTGACTAATATTAAAGCTACAGTAACAGCTAAACTGTAAATCAAATCCATCCAGATGTGCTGCACTAAACTGTGAACCACTAACAGTATCGGTGTGTTCTTCATCAAACCAATGAATCCTGATGTTTTTTAACATTCCTCCAGTGATGAACTGTTGGATTGGGAAATTGTTTCAGTTCAACAAATGGTGCTTTTGATCTTGTACTACTGAAACAATCCATAAAACCATTTTTGTATGTTTTTGTATCTTATAAACAGTTTAATAAACTTTTATTTAATGAGGCAGGCCAGTAAAAACCAATCTTCTTATTTAAACAATCTTGTCTTACATAATGACATGGTGCTTGTTATATCCTGTGTAATGAAATGGAATAGACACTGGCCGTGGTAGACCTCACGGCTGCCGCAGTTTTCGGGTATTTATGTGTGAGTCTTGTTTATCAAAACAAATTTTCTCAACCCACTGTTGATAATTGTACAAAAATGGAACCACTCATTGTAATTACTTAGAAATGTAATCAGTCAGCACCCACCATTTATGATTATTATTATTATCAATGTTTTGCAATCACCTTAAAAAAGTTGTTTTTGGTATTTTTCTTCTATCTTGCTATCTATTTTGTATTTGTCTTGCAATGAGCAGGTTGTTTAAGGAATATTTTGTGCTGATGTCATAGTCACTGAATTCTGAGGTGTCTTTTTTCAATAAAAGCTACTTAAAATAAAATATTTTTTTTCTTTCTAACTTGTAACTATGTGCTGAAATGACAGTATAATTATTTACTGTATGTGTTCACTTTAGCAGTATTTTATTAACTTTTCTGTCAAGCAGCAAAGGGACGTAAAGGTGCCTATTTGCCATTGCTTAGACCAAAAGTGTTGGAATAGTCTATCCCATGTATGGGGTTGTTGTTTAGTCGTGTATAAATATGCATTAACTCTAAAGTTAACAAAGCTTCAAAATGATGATGAAATTTTTAAATTCAAAGACAGGAAAGGACAGGACAGTTTTGGTACAGAAGTGCAGACATAATCCTTCATGCACTGAAAAGGAGATGCATCATAAATATGAAACATCCCAATCAATCTTTCAAACTGTCCCCATTACAAGATGGGCTATGTTTGAACCTTTAAAGTTACTTAAATGTATTATTGAATAGTCAACATAAAAAGTATTTAGATTATTATTCTCACCCAAATTATGTTTTTGAGAAGTTTTGATGCACTCAATTGTGCAGATAATCTCCATCTGGCAGACAACTCAGACAGCTGTCATTGCTTGTCTCATTAAGTAGTTTTTTTTTCCAGTCCAGCAATCTGCAAATCTAAATTATTCAATTATTTTGCCTCTGCTTTTGGTATATTTTATATAATCCGTTCAAATTAGAGTGAATTACCAAACGCTTCATCTGGCAGCGCCTGCTGTATCAGAAACACGCAGTGGGGGCGCTGTGGTTGCAGAGTGCTGCTGAACACGCGGACAGGCAATCAGTAGAAGAAGAGGCTGCCATATTGCAGTGAGACAGCGACTTTACCTGGCAGAAAGCTCAACACTGTTGACTATCTGTAACAAAGATGATGTCTGCACAGGCTTTTGGAGACTCTGGGAAGATGAAAGAATATCATTATACCGGCCCAGTTGAGCACAAGTTCTCGCCGTACGCCTTTAATGGAGGGTGAGTTTGATTTTCTAATTCCGGGCTAGTTAGCCTGCTAGCTAACACTCGCCTCCAGTTGGACTGTGCGAACGAGGTAGCTAGGTTAGCAAACGGTAACAAAACAAAGGTAGTTTTAATGAAAAGTTTGTGAATAGAGCGCATTTTGTTTGGCTGTAACACATATATACTTATAGCAGCTCGCGATGCAACGTAATATGATTAGCTACGGATTTATAATTGGAAATATGAGTTAAATAGCACCACAGTTTCAGTTTCGAATCAGTGGCTTAGCTTGCGTTAGCAAGTGTGTCGGGTATAGCGGTACCACTTTCCTGTTACGTCAAGTGGTTTGTAAAATGAACGCGCTGATTTTGTGTTGTGTCATTTGTGCCTTCTTATTTCCAGGACTGTACTAGCTGTCGCCGGAGAAGATTTTGCCATTGTAGCCTCAGACACCAGGCTGAGTGAAGGCTATTCAATCCACAGCCGGGACTCACCAAAATGCTACAAGCTGTAAGTTTGCACAGTCACGTCCATCTGCCGTCCACTTTTAAGATGGGACATTTCCCTTTGCCTTTTTGTGATGTAGTAGCGCCTTAATTACAGGCCAGATAGTATTAGAGATAAAAAAAAAAACACTTGTCATTGTCACACAGATGACTGAAGAATATGTATTGTCATTGTGTATTGTGTGTGATTGTTGTGCCTACTGTTCACCATACAGAACAGACACAACTGTCATTGGATGCAGCGGTTTCCACGGTGACTGCCTGACTCTGACCAAAATCATTGATGCCAGATTAAAGGTGAGCTCATTCAGGCAGTTCCTTCTGGTTTAATAATTTTTAAGGAAGCTATGTTCTGCTGACACTGCTTACTCACCTGCTCCTGCTCGTACACCAGTGCAGTCTGTTGGTCGTGGTGTTGTTTCTAACATAATTTACTTTAGGCTGATATTTAATGTCTTGTTGGCTTTTCATGGTGACAGGTTATTTTTATCATTCTAAAAACCTCTTACAAGAAAACTCAGGAGGGCATTTGTATATATTATGTACAGTTGTTTTGTGAGCTCCTCTCCTAATTGCACAAGCACCTTTTAAATAGGCCCCGTTGTCACAGTTAACAACAATAATTAGTTTTTCTTTTTGTTATATCTCCTCTCCCAGATGTACAAACATTCAAACAACAAGACAATGACCAGTGGAGCCATCGCAGCCATGTTGTCGACCATCCTTTACGGCAGGAGGTTCTTCCCCTACTATGTCTACAATATCATTGGAGGACTGGATGAGGAGGGTATGTACTTAAAATTCATCAGCTTGTAAGATGAGAAACGTGATGATGTATTTATTTACTGTAACTATGTCGTCACACTATGTCAATCTTATCTGTTGTGATTGCACGTGAATGTAAATATACCATTGTTTAAGTTTTTGGTTTGCTTATATTGCCATTGTGTCATGCAGATTTATTCAATTATAATTGCTGTGTGTTAATTGGAAACTGTAGCTTTTACCATCTTCTTGTAATAAATATATTTATTTGAAATACTTCAAATAAAATGTAGGAAAGGGAGCAGTGTACAGTTTTGACCCAGTGGGCTCTTACCAGAGAGACACTTACAAGGCTGGAGGATCGGCAAGTGCCATGCTGCAGCCACTGCTTGACAACCAGGTAGGGAACACACAAATGTTCAATAACTTGTTTTTGCATTTATTTATTTTTTTCTGAATCAGATCTCGCATAAACACATGTTTCCTTGCACTGGACAAGGTATGTTAATGTCTGACTCTATTTTCAATGTGCTCTGCCCCCAGATTGGTTTTAAGAACATGGAAGGTGTGCAGCACATTCCCTTAACTCAGGACAAGGCAGTTCAGCTGGTCAAAGATGTCTTCATCTCAGCTGCAGAGAGAGATGTCTACACCGGAGATGCCCTTCGTGTCTGTGTGATCACTAAGGAGGGCATTAATGAGCAGACTATACCTTTGAGGAAAGATTGAGGTGTAAAAAAGATGTTGCCATCTGCTTCTACTTTCTTCTTGTTTGTTCTTTCCTCATTCACCTTGCTGGTTCGGTTCTTTTACATCAAGCTTCTTAAAACAGGAGTTTTGATCCAGAGGTCATTCAGATGGCCTCCTGCATGAGGGTTTCACTGGGGAGCTGATTTTCCATTTTGATATCAGTTAACTGTCTACATTTATTTCGAATGTATGCTGCTTACCACAGTTATTCCCTCCATGTTATCACTATTCACAAATCCTTCCTGTTGTGATTAGCCAATCTGATTCTCCATCATCACTCCTGTTCTAAGAAGCAAGTTCTTCCCTCATCCTCACATAGATTCTGCGTCTGTTTGGATTTTTTTCATTATGTTTTGAAAGGATATATACTCTGCTATTCTTTTTACATTCTTAATAAATGTAAAGAATTGAACATTTTGTTGCTCCTCTTATGGCATGTTTCACTCATGTACACCTCACATAGACTTTACTTGTTGAACATAGTTTTGCTTTAACAAAGAAAAGTATCACAGGGAATGAAAATCACTGCCAATACAGGTAAAAAGGCAAATTATTGTTTAAAAAAATACACATTTAAAAAATGTGTACAAGGAGGTAGTCAGTAGT
>OMNW01018325.1:37068-47977 GCA_900303245.1 Selene dorsalis
TATCTCAAAATCTGTGCTTGTGTGTGTGTATATACAATAAACCATTGCTTTAAGATCATAAAGAACAGGATGTTACTGGTCACAGTTACTTGTGGTTAATGAATCTGTTTGTTTGTTGTTCAGGAGCCAAGGTGAGAGCAGAGATCTATGAAGCCTTTGAAAACATCTATCCCATCCTGAAAGGCTTCCGCAAGACAACGTAGGACTTCTTTTACCGTCTCCCCCACACCCTCTGGTTTTACACCCTTCTTCTTTTTTTTTTTTTTTTAATTTCCTTGGAAGTATCATCCATACGCTGACCTCTACAAGTGGACTGCTCTAAGGGCTTGTTGTACAGGGATGTGGATTAATCACTTTTTATTTTTTGTTTCAGAGTCTTTTTTGAAAACCAAGCTTTTAAAAAGTCATTTTTTCTGTGTACTCATCACATGTGATGGTTTATTAAGACCCTGACCTTTTCTATTTGTTTTTTCAAGTGTTTTCAGTTGATGGCTAATTTTAATTTTTTTTTTTTCTCCTGGTCATCCCACTCATCCCTGATTGTACATAAGACTGTAAGAAAATGTAAAAAAAATGGCTGACTGGAAGAGAGGCAGACTCACTGGGACTGTTGCTGTTTTTTTTGTTTTTTTTATTCCACGCAATTTTAAATAGTTTTGTACGTTTTTAGTAATTGTTCGCTTTGTCTCACAGATATATAAATGTGTTTGGGTCCGTCAGCCCCACATTCCTATCACAGTGTTATAAGATTATAGTTTTTTCAAGTCTGCCTTTTGAGAGTTCTATGGTTGTACCATGTACATTTAAAAATATGTTGGTTCGGCATAGTCCTATTTTCATAAATGCTGCAAGTAGATTTCTCCTAAAGTTGAAGATTGCAGTATGGGACAGGGTGTAGTCCAGTCTTTTATGTCTGCAGTTAAAGTCGGATGCTCTTAAAGTTTGAATTGATATAAGTTGAACTAAACTGATCCAAGTCCTACATCAGCAAGTTGTTGGTTAGTTCTCTAAGGTTTGTATCACCTGGTTTTTGTTTCTGATACATTTAATACTTGATTCCCTGGAGTCAGTCTAAGAAGAATTTTCTCTGTAAACAGTTTACCTGTTGTAAACCTGAAGTCTTTTAATGGTTAATTGTTTATGTATTGATTTCAACCGTAGTGAAGGGAGTGCAGCTTCATAGGGAACAAAGCTCTGCAACTTCTTCCTTGTCTGCAAAAGCAGTCAGGATCCAGCGAGAACTAAAAGAGGGAGAAATAATACTGTCTCAGGTGAAAGGAGAGACTGACTACTTTATCTTGCATTCACATCCTGCATTTTAAAACTTTAGCACTAAAAGACTGTGTGATGGCAGATAAACTATGCATCATGTTGCCACATTTATGTATTGTCTTAAATTTTTATGTATTTTTTCGCCATTTAAAACTATAAACTTTTTTTTTTTGAGGAATTGTTTATGAATGTAGGCAAATCTGGTGAATCCGGTGTGACCATCTGTGTGGATTGCTCAGCAGCATTCTTGGCCTCTTGTCTACTTTTAGATGAGTTTGAATTTTGGGCACTTGTTGGTATGTTTATGGAGCACACAGGCGCTTTTTACTAAACACATCCTTGAATGTAAAGTTTTTGCAATTCACCTTTTTTGATTTCACCACCTTTGTGTCTGCCATCTGACCTCTATTTGGCTAACATGATGGTAGAAGAGATGAGGTTAAATACTACTTTTTAGTATTAATTGATTTCTCTGTAACTCAGATTATCAGCGGCCTGGCAGCAAACAATCACTGAGTCACATCTTAAAGCAATTCTGCTCCTGAAATTGTTAATGTGCTGCACTGTACATTAATAAATGTGTAAATACTGACACTCCTCTTACAGCTGCTTTTTTTTTCACAACTCCTTTCACTTGTGCTACCCTCCAGTTGTTTTAGGTTTTATCATGATCCTGTAGTTGCCATGTGTTTTGTCACTGAAAAGTTAAATTATCCATTTTAGTTACAAAGTAACCAAAGTTTACATGGCCATTTAGCACATCTATGTTTTAAAAATGATTTCTTTATTATTCTGTTATTATTACTACAGGCCAGAGAGAAGACTGTGGTGTGGTCATCAAGACAAGAATCAAACCAGATTATGTGAATATATTGATTGCCACCAGATATCACACACATCTGATATTTATGTAATACTGACTATATGTAGCAGTTAATTGGCATTGCAGGAGAATAACTGACCATTGACTGTCAAAAGATGTCTAAATATCAGACTTATACTATGTCTAATGTTCATCATATTATCATTGAAGGAGTACAGCATGAAGAGAATTAGATTAATACCTTTAGACAGCTTTGTTTAAATGTTTATTATTATTTTATCCGTAGTGTGATGTGACGTACTATATGTTGCATAAACGATATGTGGACATTTTAACAGGTAGGAAGCTGCAGCCGGGTGACTGAGAACTGATATCAACAACTTTACAATGTGCTCATGTTGGTAAACTCATCGGAGATGTTACTTAATGGATTTCAGTGGCTGAATCAAACCCTTGGTTTTGATTTCTCACATGCACAATTCAATTCCAAACATTTACATATTTTAGAACTCTTCTCTGTGACGTCACACAGATGGACACATTCCGTGTTCCGTGCACCAGGACCTGGAGGACTCACTGGGAGACATACATTCAGAACCAGCTGGATGCGCGCCTGGTTATCACGTTGTTGAATTTGGTTCATGCGTCGTTTTAGCAGCTAGTTGTCGAGTTAGTGAAGGTACCGCGCTAGAACCTTCAAAAAATCCAAGATGGATAAGAAACCAGCAAAGAAACTTAGGAATCGCCGCTGTGAAGAACTTAGGTCAGATGGAGGTAAGTGAGAAACTCCTGTTGTTGAGTGCTTTTTCTCATGCAGATTTGTTATAAAAAAAGATAATTTCATAAAGTAAACCACAATAATTCACAACTGACTCATGTTCCAATGTGTTTTTCTCATTTACAGAGAGAAATAGCAACTCTAGTGAGCAAAGTGCATCCCTTAAAAGAAAGGCAAACCCTGATAGGACCGATAGAAAAAGACGTAGGGTCTCAGAGATGGCTGCACACGATCACAGTGATACAGTTGGTGTTATAACGCGAGGTAAAAGGAAAATGATGGACGACGGAGAGGGGCCATCAGAACAAAAGAGGAAGGTGCAAAAACTCGACCCTCTCAGACAGGAGGAATCAGCCACCTCCTCCGTAGACAACGGTAAACCTTGGCTTACGTTATGTGAAGTTACCTCAAGTATAGAAACTGAACTGAACTGTTGAACTATTGACTGTCACTGTCAACAAGCTCATGGGTTCCTCTGGGTTTCTCTCCTCTGCAGACACCAGCACCAACCCGTTACAGGGTTGCAGTGCATCCGTGGGGGACGTGAGTCGAACACAATTTAAAAGAAAAGCCGACGTTGAAACAGAACGGCCGAGCAAGAAAATTAGGAAAAGCCTGAACCTGCAAGAGATAATACCTGCAGAAGTTCAGAGAGGTAAGCAGGAAGTCACTGATGGGGAGTCTAGAGGAGAGGTGTAAAAACACTATTATATATGTAATTATTGGATTGTGATTGTTCTAATACATTATCATGTTACGTGGTAAATGTGAAAGCCATAGCAAGTCATGCATACTGTAGAGGCTGGTCTACTTACATACATCACAAAACCGTATACTTTTGTGACTTGTGTGAATACTGCGTTAACCGCCAAGCACTGAGTCAATGTCTATATTTTTGAGGCCAATCTAAAAATAAAACTTTGCATAGATTTGCATACATTACTGTACTGTACTTTGTCCTGAGTGAAAACATTTTTGTGAGATCTCCTAAAAGTTTGGAAAACCTCGTAAGGCCCACATACAACAAACTGTGTATTTAATAAAACCAAGATAACATACAAAAAATAAATATAGATATAAACCATTAAGACATATTATTCATGTGATAACTTAAATTCATTAACATTGAGTTTATTTATCTTTTAGTAGTCTTATTATTGTGTGAAGTTACCTCCAGTATAGAAACAGCTTGTACTGTTGAACCATTGTCTCTGTCAACAAGCTCATGTTCCTCTGGGTTTCTCTCCTCTGCAGAGATCAGCACCGACCCGTTAGAGGGTTGCAGTGCACTTGTTGGGTCCATGACTCAAACACCGGTTAAAAGAAAAGCCGACGATGAAACAGAACGACCGAGCAAAAAGACTAGGAAAAGCCTGAACCCGCAAAAGAAATCACCTGCAGAATTACAGAGAGGTAAGCAGGAAGTCATTGATGTAGAGTCTGGAGGACTGGATGTGTAAAAACACCTAAGAGCTTAACTGATCACAACTGTACTCAAACAAAAATATGTGTGTTTCTGTTCAGCTCAATTTGAGGCCAAATACAGACAAGAGAAGCACCTTGGAGAGGGAGGGTGTGGTTATGTGTTTGCTGGCTATCGCATAGCTGATCATTTACCAGTAAGTGATACACACATTCTCATATATACTGTATATGTCAACACCTATACACAGAGACACACACATACACAACATGGTTAAGGAAGTGCTAATCAAAGCTCTGTGTGTTGTAGGTGGCCATCAAACACATCCCAAAGAACAAAGTGTTTTGCAAGCAGCCGGTGAGTAAACAAACTGTTGCTGTGTTTATTGACTGAATGTACCATGAATGTATGACACTCATCTGTGGAGCATCTCTCCCTCATCCTCTGCTCTGTTGCTGTTTCAGGGTCAGAATGGGAAAAAGCTGTCTGTGGAGGTGGCAGTCATGTTGAAGCTCTCTGAGGGTACAGAGGGGTCAGTGGGGACGTCCGCGTCCGTGTCCCTACTGGACTGGTACGACCTGGGCCGCAAGCTTGTCCTGGTGCTTGAAAGACCAGTCCCCTGCCAAGACCTATTCACGTACATACTGTCCAACGGAGGCCCTCTACCGGAAGAGAGGGCCAAGGTAAGACACCTGTACCTGTACTGAGGTTTCCTGTGGAGCTTGAGCCGGTGTGTGAGACAGGAGTTGTAGTCAGAGCTGTTAACACGAGTCTCTCTTTGTGTGTGTGTGTGTTTCTCAGACCATACTGACACAGCTACTTCACGGACTAACCGAACTTCACAATAACCAAATCTTTCACCGGGATGTCAAGATTGAAAACATCTTGATTGAGACGGGCTCGGACGTGCCGCGCGCTCGCCTCATTGACTTTGGCCTCAGCTGCTTCTTTAAGTCTCGATCAGTTTATCGCGTTTTTTACGGTAAGATTTCAACTTTCTTCTTATTTACTGCTCTGTGGCATTTCATCAAAGCTTCTCCTCCCACTCATCCTCACTGACTTTTTATCCTCTGTGTGTGTGTGTGTGTGTGTGTACTGTAGGTACCCCCAATCATGTCCCACCGGAGTATTTCGTTCGTAGCGCGTACAGACCCGGCCCCACCACCGTGTGGCAGCTCGGGGTGGTTCTCTATGAAATGCTCCACTGTCATTCACGATTTGAGACCGTTAGTTTCCTCAGAGCGGAGCAGACAATCAACGATGAACTGTCCGAGAGTAAGTTAAACACTGTCAAACACAGCACACACAGCACACACACACACACACACACACACACACAGCACACACACACACAACCCGTGCATTTAAGCTCACGTTGTGATGGACGACCAGAGCCATCGCCTTCATCTCTCCTCTCCTCTCTCTCCTCCAGATTGCCAGGATTTCTTGAGGATGTGTTTGACCAACACTCCTGGGAGACGCCCGTCCCTGGAGGAGCTCCATCTTCATCCCTGGCTAAGGCAAACTGCACACACACACACACGTGCACACACTCACACTCAAACACCACAGTATGTGACTCTTGGATCATACTATTTTTCTGTCTTTACAGGGAGGCCGACGTAAACACACCCGCCACGGACTCTAGGATTTAGAACATCAGCCATCTCACACAACATCTTTTTTCCACACCTGCACTTCCTGTAACCCCCCCCAGTCGTCCGTGGAGAGGGGATCTCTCTTTGAATTGCCTCTCCCGAGGTTTCTTCCCATCTTCCTTGTAGCCTCAGGATTTTGGGGAGTTTTTCCTCGTCTTCTCAGAGAGCTTGGGCTGGGTCAGGAACTGCTGCTGATTAGACCTATTGAGCAGAGTTAGACATGATCCATCACACAACTAGGCTTTATCTTTCTTTCTTTCTTTCTTTCTTTCTTTCTTTCTTTCTTTCTTTCTTTCTTTCTTTCCTTCTTTCTTTCTTTCTTTCTTTCTTTCTTTCTTTCTTTCTTTCTTTCTTTCTTTCTTTCGTTCCTTCTTTTGTTTTTTCTTTCCTCCTCTTTCCTTCCTTTTCTCTCTTTCTTTCGTTTGTTCTTTCCTTCCTTCTTTTTTCTTTTTCTTTTCTTCTTTTTTCTTTCTTTCCTTTATTCTTTCTTTTCTTTTCTTCTTTCTTTCCTCTCAGTTTACATTTAACATTTAATATAGTTCATTAGTTAGTTAATACTATTTGTTTGTTATTAAGTAAGTAAGTTAGTTAGTTAGTAAGTTACAATGTAATTCAATTCAATAAAAAAAATCAAATAAATCATGTCTTAGTCTCTTTTGTCTTGTATTTTGACTTGTAAAATGTTCAACTCTGCCACAAGTTTTTTTTTTTAATATATTGATTTCATTGATCTTGAAAAATAAAAAGTTTGGAATTGAGGGAGAGTTATTTTGCTAAAATTCAAGGTTTGATTAAAATCATTTTCCTGTATCATGAAGACAATTTATCTTCTAATTAGTAAAATACATAGAAGAAGCAGTAAATTCATTTATAAAGCAACATTCCCTCTGTGTGATTTCACTAACTTAGGCTGTTGAAGACTTGTATTATCTGCACATTACGTTTGGAACAAATTGGGTTGGTTTTTTTTACACATAACAAGAACTATAGATTTGAAAGAGTGGGAAACAACACAAAACCTGAAACAACTGAAATGTGACAATGAGCCAGGCGGCCATGCATCATTGTCTCATCGTGCTCTGGCTCTGGGCCATACTCTTGACCGACCCACTGTTATTTTCCACATTACTGCACCGACAGTGAAGCCTAGGTCTTTTTGCCAATACACAGACAGAACCTCTGTTTCCATGATTACTAATAATCAATATCAGCCCTGAAAAATCCATATTGGCCGATCCCTAGTGATGAGGCACAAGATAATATTGTATTTCTCATCATCAGCACCAGTAGACTAACCTGTATGCAGCACTTGAAATGAATATAACCCACACAAAGGTCAGATACAGCACTGACACTTTGCTCTTAACAGCCAGAACTTTAAAGTATGATAGAAAATGTGTAAAAGTAACAGGAAACAATAATCTGTTTAAATATCTGGATCTTTACTGTAAATGTTAGATAATGCCCTATCAGGGCACAGTAATACATTCAGTCTGTTCCTTATAAAAAGACTCAAATTCAGTTACTATCTGCCCCACAAAAACATTTTCATTCTCTTTCGAGTCTCAGGTGTTGGCTCCCTCACTCAGCTGAATATCACAGATTTTTACATTCAGTCTGTGTATAATCAGGTACGTGGAGCAGCAGCTTGTGTCCAGTCCACTAAACGGCAAGTGACACAACCACATGTGATTAAACCAGCTTCTTCACTGCAGTCTGAGTTGTGCACTGACATCAGTGTGTCCGAAGTTGAATTATGAATGTTCAATCTGTTTTATCAGTCTGATCAGAGCTGAAGTCCTGCTTCCAGATGAACTCGGGGCAGTACTGGTCACCATGGTTACAGCTGACGGAGCAGGTGTAGACAGCCAGTGTACCCCAGTCGATACTGGCCCCCGTTGCATCCACACATAGGCTGTTTAACAGCTGAGGCATCACCTACACACACACAATTCAGCAGATGTAAACACTGGACACATACAAACAGTCACATAATTCATCAGTCTGGATCTTGCAGTAGTGATTTTTAAACAAAAAATCCCCTGTCCATTAACAATCAGAGAGATTTTCTTCTGCTCTCATCAAGGCTGCACAAATGTCTTAAATAGACTGGATCACCGTGCATTTGATAAGCAGTAACTACCTGAAACTCAAAAGTCCTCGTGGCACCACAAGTGCATGGTGGGATATCCTGATCTGAAGGGATGTGCTGAGGAGAAATCCATAAGGGAGAACCACCTTGACTGTAACGCACCACCTAAACACAACAAAACACACTGCACTATAAGACTGAATTGGAGGAAACAATCGGCATAGACTTTTCTAACTCCACATCAGTGTGACAAGTGTCTCTGATTATTTAAATGAAAAGTGTGTAACTCAATCATTTGTGATAATGTAAGTATACCAATCAAAATATAAATATATAACATAGGGATAAATTGCATTTACACAATCTAAATATGGAAACATTAAATAATACATATAACTCGTAGATGTCACAATTGTGTCTTTTTTACCTGGTGGGGTTCTGGTGCAATCTTCTTTTTGAACCTCTGAAACACTTTGTTGTCTTCAGTCTCACACATAGCCATCTCCTCCAGGTCTGCCTCAGCCAGCGCTGTAGAGACAACAGAGTCAGGACGAATCCCTTCGTGAGACATAATCATAATGATCGATCATACTATACTATCATTTAAACTCTGCATTTTTAACCTGTGTGCTGACTATGATTTAAAACGTACAGTCTGCTAAGGAGGGACAGTCTACACCACTTTGAGCACTGCCCTCCTCCTCCTCTCTTTCATCTTCCTTTGGGTCAACCTCTTCCCCCTTGTGCTCCTCTTCCTCTGGCTCGGTGACCAACTCAGATTCAGGGAAGAGGAATGGAGAGGTTGTGACAACAGGTGCTTCTGTACAGGAACAGACAAAAGACATGGCACAGACACTGAGTCTCTTTAAACAGCTGCTCATGGTAAAATGATGTTGATCAAATCGATTTCGGATCCCTCAGTTGGGACATTTCAAGGCGTCTTACAACTGTAAACACTGTAAAATGCCGTTCACAAATCCTCCATCCGTGCATTAACAACTGAACTACGACAATGAAGATTAACAATCCCCTCATGTCAAGCACACCTTGGCTGCCACACTCCTTCTTGTGTGCATGTTTCCAGTGGAGGGTCTGGTGATGTTTTCCACAGTAGGTCACAGTGTGACAGCGAGAGCAGGCTTTGTTGCCAGGGCAACCGCACACCCAACACAGTTTAATTCCGGAGACAGGCAACACACTCTGGTTGTGGTCGGGATCACTGGGGGGTTCATCATCTGAGCGAGAAAAAAAACAGATAAGAAGAAAATAAAAATCATGGTACACAAAATGAGGCTCTTCAGCATTGTGCAGGTACAGTAACTGCAATATGCAACCACAAAAATATGAAAACATCATGAAAAGGCCAGGCACATAAAACAGATAAACCACCAGAAGGTCCACAAACCTGCAGACATACACATAAACAACAAATGCTGATCACAAGCTACTGGTTAGATGAGCTATAGAGGAGCACAGCGAATGAAGCACTGCAGATTCAAGAACTCACTCAACTATCCTGTTTCTGTTCAGACATGGAAAACATTTTGAACACATCTGTAATGCTTGAAATGTACAAACCTGGTGGAGGGTTGTAAGGGTAGAACTCATTCCTCCTGGGTAGCTGACTTCTGAAAACTGAATGGAAAGATCAATTCGATGAGCTTTCACTTCTGCTGTTTGTCAACATGGATGACAAATGATGAGCATAAAAACCACAATAATGGTTTCAGGTACCTTTCATACAGCGGCTGTCGTTGTGTTTGTAGCACTCAGGAGTTCTGCAGCAGAACAGAAACAGTGTCCTGTGGAAAGTGCTGTCCTGACCAGACACTGGACCGTACACCTGCAGCAGACACAGAGAGGGGTGACCACACTGAATAGTTCAGGTGAGTCTGGCTTTGTTTGACGGAGCTGCATCAGAGATGGTTCATATAAGTTAACCATGTAAGTTACATCTGAACAGACACAGAAGTGAGTGCCATTCAGTCACCTCAGGTTTAACTGATATTTTATGTGTCAGTTCACCTTAAATGTCCCCAAGATGTTCACAAATATACAAAGTTAGTTAAGACATGTTTGTAGGACAAACAAACACACAAAAAAACGGATTAAGGATCCTGTCACACAAACTGTACTCCAAGAATCTCAGTCGGTGGTAACTCAATCTATTCCACACCAGTGTGGATAAATTACATTAAATTCATTTTAGCTCTCAATCTGACATTACCTCCAATATGTTAACACAGAGCTCCACAGCACGCGCACACACTCCCAGGTATTTACTAACCTGCAGCAGAAATGCCATTGGCAGGCGGCATGTGTCACACTCCAGCTCGGCCGGGGAGGGCAGACCTCTCGGGCTGAGCCACGCCGGCTTTCCCCCGACTTTACTGGGGAACTGTGGAGAGCGAAGCCGCCACGGCTCCGCCTCCTCCAGGAAACCGAGGACCACCTCCGCTGAGGACACGTTGGACATGTTATCACAGAGGCTCCGTGTGTCCAGCGAAAAAGGTTGTTGTTGTTTTTATTAGTACGCCACAAACTGTGTAGCAGAGTAAAGGAGTCTGTTGGACATGTCAACACATGCAGCGCTCGTACAACTCTAAAACGTGTCCGTGTTGAAACAAACACAGACGGACTGTAAGTGGTTCCTCATTTCTTGCTGCTCTCACTGAATAGATATTCAGGCACACACAGAAATACACATCCAAATTTATGCGATGTATTATACAGTGTTAAAGATTATAACTTGCCTGAATCTCAGAATTATTTTATTTATTTTATCTTATTTCCAATAAAGGTATTAATAATAAATATTAAGTATTATATTCAGCCACTAGATGGCGCAAATTCACCGTCTGTC
>OMNW01018326.1:12954-26927 GCA_900303245.1 Selene dorsalis
AAGTTTAGACACAAACAGGAAAACTACATATTTTCTGATACATGTTTAAACCAACATAAATTGAGCTGTTGCCTCCCAGAGCAGGAATAATAATAAGGTCTCAAATGCACAAACTCGATTTGTGTTACTGAATTATTTAGAAGATCTCTATACAACTTGATTGGCATGTTATTTTTTGTCGTATTTTGTGTGTATATGTAGATCCACGTGACTTATACTTGGTGTTTATGAGAAACACACGGGACATTAACAATCCTTATTTAGACAATACCTGTGATCGCCCTGTGGTCATGTGATTGACTGACCTTCACTTTTGCTGGCACTATTTTCACCAAGCTCATCGGTCATTGCTGCTGCTACAGCACAGCCTTGTTTTAAAGGGATGTAGTGACCCCTTGTGGGCGGACGGGGACTTGCACTCTGTGTTTTGCAGGAAGAAGGACGTGGACAAAGTTGCAGGCTGACTACAGGGAGGTAGCTCTGCAGACATGGCTGCTCACCAGGAGTTCTTCACGGGTAAATCAAGTGCTGCGTTCACTGTCTGCTGTCTGTGTGTGGTTTGTTGCGGACGGTCGGTGGGTGTGTGTCCCGCGTGAGCAGTGGGGGAGTGAACAATGCAGCTCGCGGTACTCAAAAGTAACAGACAGTCCACGTTATGTAAATCTGTTTACCCACATGCCTCTGTTAAAGGAGCGGATACTGGAGCTGCTTGTGCTCTCTAGTGTCAGTGTGATGTGTCAGTAGTGGTCTGTAGTCAGTCAGTGCTGCTTTGTACTGTTTCAAACCACAAGAACAACAGGTTTTGCAGTGATATTGTGAACTCTCCACTGAGCTTTAGTGACATGTGTATGTTTCTGCAAAGCACTTTGACTGTATATTCATAGGGCAGAGGGTCAGTGAAGCTGAACACACAGACTAGGCCTCTGTTTCATAAAGTAAAACCTAACATTGCATAACATTGCATGTTCTGCAGGCATTCCCAAGATCCCGTATGTACCCACTGCTGGGCCTGGAGACGTACTGTGCTTCAAACACTACAATGCAGAGGAGGTAGATATGGCACACGCCACATATAATCTCAGTGATATAGTTAGGTGTGTGATTGTAGCAGAGTTTGTGTTGTGGGTCAGAGTTCACTGCTACTGTGTGCAGGTGCTGATGGGGAGGAAGATGGAGGACTGGTTGAGGTTCTCAGTCTGCTACTGGCACTCCTTCTGTGGGACTGGTACTGTAACAAGTGGCCCAGCACTCACGTTAATCATCAAATAATCTGCTGAAATACATGCATGAAACAGGGCTTAGTCATGTTGTGTTGCTGTTTTTGTAGGCGCTGATCCTTTTGGCTTTCAGACTCTGCACCGGCCCTGGAATGAAGGGACTCCTATGGAATCAGCCAAGAAGCGTCTTTGTGCTGCTTTTGAGTTTTTCACCAAGCTCGGCGTGAGGGAGTCTTCCTGATTTTAATCATTTAAGTTACCTTTGCACATGTCAAATCAGAAGGAACATTTACTCTACCTTTTCTTGTTTTCGCAGGTTAAATACTACACATTTCATGACAGGTAATAAATCTGCTTCAGGACATTAAACGTTGATTATTAAACCCTACTTCACCCACCTTTCCTACGCAGTGTGTTGGTGGACCTCCATTTAATTCAGTTTTAAAGCAATGTAATCTGCTGAAGACGGGTATGATCAGACATTGTCCTAAAGTCCAAAGCTGTCCCCCCTGTGCTACAGAGACATGGCCCCTGAGGGCTCCACGCTGCAGGAGTCCAACAAGAATCTGGATGAAATCACAGACCTGGCCCTCCAGCTTCAGTTCCAGACCGGAGTCAAGGTGCTCTGGGTCACCTGCAACCTCTTCGCCCACCCGAGGTTAAGTCTTTTTACACAGATCTGTGCAAATCCTACCATTTGAAACTGTCTTCTTTCAAGCTGTGGTTGAGCATCATAATAAAGGCAGTTCATCATGAATGTGTCAGGTATATGAACGGTGCAGCCACCAACCCTGACTGCCATGTTCTGGCCTACGCTGGTGCTCAGGTCAAGAAGGGCCTGGACGTTGCCAAAAAGCTGGGTGCAGAAAATTTTGGTATGAGCGACTTGATGGTTCAGTAAAGTATCAATATATTTCTTTGACAGTTCACAGCTGTAATCAATCATTTGTCTTCTCAGTGTTCTGGGGAGGAAGAGAAGGTTTTCTTTCCCTCCGTAATACCGATGTTGCTGCTGAGCTGAAGCACATGGCCAGCTTCTTCAAAATGGCCGTTGGTAAGTGTTGCAATGAGTGTAGATTTAATTATAAATCTGAGTTTCGGTCATTTTTTGTGTTATTTGTCATAGTCTCAGTTTCATATGTGTATATTTGTCCTCAGATTACAAAGAGAAGATTGGATTAAAGTGTCAGTTTCTAATTGAGCCAAAGCCAAAGGAGCCCTGCAAGCACCAGTATGATTATGGTGAGGCCGTCACAAATGTAGACAAAGATCTCACAATCTGGTCCTCAGCTGTAACAGTTCAGGTTTATATTTCATTGGCTTCCTTCAACAGATGCTATGAGCGTTATTGGATTCCTGAGGCATTATGGTCTGGAGAATCACTTCAAGTTGAACATTGAGCCCAACCACACCACCCTGGCAGGACACTCCTACGAACATGATGTCGTCATGGCCTCAGCGTGAGACACCTGAACCGCTGGCTGATGTTTTACCTCATGTCAATCAGCATCTTTAACTAACACCGTCAACAGCTTTATGTTGAAATGACCTAAATGTCACCTCTGCATCATCCTGATCCCCCGCTGGTGAACAGGTTCGGCATGCTGGGCTCCGTTGACTCAAACACTGGCTCTCCTGACCTCGGCTGGGACACGGATCAGTTCCCCATGGACATCAGGAACATCACCATGGTCATGAAGGTGAGCTTTATTATCAGGGATGGATGTTTCTGAACAAAGTGACATGGATAAGTCTTTAGATGAAGCATTTGGTTAGGTTGGTCTTTTGGTCCCTTGGACTCACATTGTTCCTATTAAAGCGATATTGCTTATTCATTCATTCATTTTCTATACCGCTCATCCTCACTAGGGTCACGGCGATATTGCTTATGCATTATTTAAAGTTTATTCTCACATCCAGCAGCACAGCACAGGACAGTTTTAAGTTTTGCACATAACTTATTACAGTGTCTTTTCTATATTATATTATTTACCTTTACTTGTCTTTTACTTTGAATTTCCCATGAGTGGGATAAATAAAACGTCTTCTATTATCTTAAATTACATTAAATTTAAGGCCAACACTCACTATTTCTTCTCAGGCTTCCAACAACAATTTAAGAAGATATTTGGCTTTACGGCTGCTAAATGCACTCTCTGTACACCAACCATCAGTTCGTCTGTCTGAGCAGAGTAAAACAGATTTAACTTCTGTGGCAGTAAACATGATTAATGAGGGAAAGCCAGGAACACACTAACAACAAATAAGCTTAAGAGGCTAAAATCTCAACTGACTCGATGTTAATAATCCTCTGTGTTTGCCTCTGTGAGTGACTCCTTTCACATTGTACTTAATCTTTTACCATCTTTTCTAAATACAACATATTGCTAAGTGCAGCTTGAATGTTTGTGTATTTGTTTAATACGGAAAGATGACCCTCTCTTGTAAATACATGTTAGACTGAGGAAAACACTTCAAAAACTGCAAAGTAAGTTTGAAATCAAATCACTAATGGTTCAGAATGAACCATTAAAACAGTCCACTGATATAGACCAGTCACCCAGAACAATAAACACACACTGTTTTAATGTTCTGGTTGATTTCTATAAGTGTCTTGTACAGGACGTGTTGTAGAGATTGATCAGAGATCAGTTGTCCCCCAGTGTCTAATTTTCTTTTCCAGACCATCGTTGAACAAGGCGGTCTGCAGCCGGGGGGCCTGAACTTCGATGCTAAGGTGCGCAGGGAGTCCACAGACCTGGAGGACCTGTTCATAGCTCACATCGGAGCCATGGACGCCTTCGCGAGAGGACTGAGGAACGCTGTCCGCATCATTGAGGATGGGATTATGGCTGGTATGGTGAAGGTACGTGTGCGGCCACTTTGAACTCTCTTTGTGAACAATACCATTAGGAAACATGGTAGTGTACATTCTGCTGTATGTGTAACCGCTTGTGTCTGATTTCAACAGGAGAGATACTCAAGCTTCAGTCACGGTCTGGGACAGAAAGTGGACAGTGGTACTGCCTCTCTAGAGGACATGGAGGTAAGACTCATCTAAACCATCCTGTAGTCAAACAGTTGTCCACTTGTCTCTCTGTCTCTGTTTGTGTTTGAACAGCTTTGACATAATAAAATAAGTGGAGCTCTCAGACATTAGTTGTTGATGGTTCTGTTGTTTATTATTTCATATTTCAGGCCTTCATCAAGGAGAACGGAGAACCCAAAGTCACATCAGGGAAGCAAGAAAAATATGAATCCATCTTTAATCACTACATATAATAAAACCGTCACCATCCTGTGAAGCACTAAGGGAGCAGATCGAGCTCAGTGTTATAGAGCACTTATGTAGATGGGTGGTATTTACACTCATCGTGTCTGGGATTTAAAATAGTTAGACATTTTTGCTTCAACAAAACCACAAACTTACATAAACATAATATATATATATATAATAATAGACAAAAATATGTCATTGCATTTCCTGCCTTTCACGGCTAATCTTATTATGACATTCCTGTTTATGTCTGTCAAGGTTAATATACTTGTGTGGCTCCTCATCAAACCATTTACATTATTCTGTCCATCTCCAGAAGTCAGTGCTGAACGTCTTCACAAAGTTTCAAATAAAGGTGGCGTAATTCCTATAAATAGCCTTTTCGTACACATCTATCATTTTGGTTGAAATGCTTCTTCTAAATATTTTTCTGTCTGCCGAGGGACAAAATAATCAAAAATGTGGCAAGGTGACATTGTTTTTACTACAGATAATCTGAAAAGATATTTGTAATGACAACTATGTGCAGTATGTGTAGTTGGCTGTTAACATCCAAAGGCACATGGGCACATGAACTGACTTCTCCTAACAAAAGCTGAGCTTTACCAAGGGGCTCTGGAGAGAGGTCTCACTCTGCATATTTTTTCTCTGTACTAAAAGAGAGACTCAACTGTGTGACTCAGCTGTAACTGAACAGATGGGACATTTCATTACTTTCTGCAGAATATAACAGGCATCACAGATATTGAATGCCAAATGTGTATTTTTGTGATGTGTTTTGTCTGTGTTGTGTTTGATCTCTGCTTTGACTCCCTCTGCTTTACACTCGGAGTGACTTTCCTGTACAACATAAGCAACCTCTGGCCCCACTATGATATAGATGCGACACTCACCTTTCCACTGACATCACATCATACTACCAGCCTGCTGTCCGGCTGTCCAATTAGCAGCCGAGAGGAGGCCCATCGCCGGGGAGGCTGGCCAATCAGCGGATAGCGTGAGCTCTGCTCACCGTCGCGTCACCGCTGATTGGAGGACTGAGCTGTGGAGGAGGCGGGACGCGACGCCACCGAATCCGAAGTCGTCCGCGCTTCTTATTAGCATAAATTATTCAGCAGCATCTCTCCGACAAATGTCCATGACTTACAGATGTCACAATTTGTTTTGGCTTGACCGACTGATTTTTGGGAGCACCTGAGAAACAATGAGGAAACATTAATAATAGTTTTTTACTGCATGGTGACTTTTTTTTTTTTTTTTTTTTTAAATCAGCCTGAACAAAACCTGTCTCTCAGCACGTTGCTCTTTCACATTACTATCAGTTTATTTAAGTAATTAATTTTTTTCTAATTCCATAAACATGTGGACTTTTCTGGGAATAGCGAGTTTCACATATTTTTACAAAAAATCCGACATACTTCTGAGTTTCGCTCACAAAGAGCTGGTGCTGGCAGCAGCCTTATTTCTCACAGTGGGGCTGCTGCTGTCTTATATCAGGTACTTTAATGGGCACGGGCTCAGACTGTTTCAGGTGTTTCATTTGCCTCTGAGTCTTCTGTCTTTTGTCCCTGTTATCAACCACTTAATCCCTCAAACTTCAGCACAGAGGAGCGAGAGAGCAGAGAACAGCTGCACAGAGGTAAGATCATTCATATGTTGCTTTATTGAACAAAGGGAGACAAAGGCAGATAGCAGAGTGAAAGTGGGATACTAGTTTTTATTTTGGATGTAAGTTTTTATTATTATTATTATATTCATTCAGTTATTTGAATGTTTGTGATAAAAATCTCTCTTAAAAATTAGGTTTTATTCCAACGGATAGTTCACCAAATGTCCATGTGTTTCTATGAACTCCAGTAAAAATGCACATGTCCAGTTGTTTGCTTTACTGTACAGTTCAGTCTGAACTTTACACTTGTGTGTGATGAGCCTCTCACCACTCCTTCTGTTTCCAGGGCCGGAGAACGAGGAGAAGAGTGGGTAAGGAGGTCTCTGAGGCAGCCAGCAGCTCCTCTGTGGCCCCCGAGCCAGATGTGGTGATAGTTGGGGCCGGGGTCCTGGGCTCAGCGATGGCGGCTGTCCTGGCCCAGGATGGGAAGAAGGTGGTGGTGGTGGAGAGGGACCTGAAGGAGCCTGACAGGATAGTTGGAGAGCTGCTGCAGCCTGGAGGTTACAGGGCTCTTAAGGAGCTCGGGCTGGAAGGTGAGTGACAGAGACTTCTTAATATTAGTGTGTTTTATCATTGTTTTTCCGCAAACTGTGTTTCACTGTGTGCTGTGGTGTTGTGGACTGTTTTGAAGTGGGCAGGGCTCAGCTGGAGAAGGTGATGTTACGTGTCTCTTTGCACCAATTGGAGTAAGCAAACTCTGAATCAGAATCTGCTGAGAGCTGTTTTACCGTTTGTCTGACTCACAGCGTCCTGACAAAAGATGCTCACACCAGGTTTTGTGCGTTAAATTCTTAAATAATATGAATGATCTTTATTTCTACAACAGTTTTCACAATGTGCTTTACAGATGCATAAAAATGAAAATCAACAGTTTTCAAAGAGAACAAAATAGAAGAAAAACCAACAGAAACTAATATTAAGAGAAGAGAGAAAACAAACAGTGGGAAGTCAAACCAGGAAAAGCTCTCCAATAAAAGTCTGTTTTAAAAAAAGAGCTGAAAACACTCAAATATTTTTCTCTCCCTACTTTTAACTTCTGTTTATTCGGGTTTGAATTTGAAATGTTTTCAAGAAATAAGTAAGATCTGAACCCAAGGCTTCAGAGAGAGAGGTCATCAGTTCATCTAAAGAACAAAATTGATCCAGTTTGATTAAAAAAAAAGTGACGAACATTTACCTCCACGTATTTATATTTATAAGATGTTCACAGGTACAGTGTGCTCATCAGTGGGGAAAAAAAAAACTATCTCCATTACCTCTTGTTTCCTCTTAAAATACACCTTCAGTTTTTCACATTCATAAACTTCTAAGTAAATCACAGTTGAAAAGGAACGGGCTTCAAGGTAATAATACAAAGATGCCATTATGGGATGAGAGAGTAATATAAATCCTGGGGATGGAAAAGGATGTAAAGGAGAAAAATGCATCAAGATATTTCCATTGATATTAACAGTGCTATGTGCAAACATGAACATGTGGCCTGGATATTTCAATGTTGACAATGAACAGTTGGAACAAGCCGATAGAGAATATTGGTGTGAGACTCTCACATAGAGAGGAGGTGGATTTTTAAAAACTATTCAAGTTGTATTAATGTGCAGAGGCTCATGTCAGTGCTCTGTCTTCTGTTCCAGTGCTCTGGTCCATCTCATATTTCTGCATGTTAGCAGCAGCAGCAGCAGCAACAGACTGCATGAATTATAAATGTGGGCTGTGTAACTGTAACTTGTTGCGTGTGTGTTTGGCCTCAGGTTCAGTGGAGGGTCTGGACGCCCATCTGGTCAACGGCTATGTGATCCATGACATAGAGAGCGGCACGGAGGTGGAGATCCCCTACCCTCAGGAGAAGACCAGCGTCCAGTGTGGACGTGCTTTCCATCACGGTCGGTTCATCATGGGCCTGAGGAGAGCTGCCCTCGCCGAGCCAAAGTGAGCAGAGTGGTGAAAGAAAATCAAGTGCCAACTGGTTACTGAGATGATGATATTGTTTCTGACAGCACTGAGAGCTAGAACGGCCAAAATCCGGTAGCTTCTTCCTGTCTCGTCTTAAAGTCTTCCTCATTTGTTCTGCCCTATAAAGCAAAGTGACACAAGCAGTTTGATTTTAAAAAATGAATAAATAAACTCAAGAGCCACTGGCTGGCTTTTTCTGGAGCTTTCAACTACATCTGTAATCATACATAATGATAGGTTATTTACCAGAATGTACTTTTTGGTGTCTTATTAATACAGTTATTAGTTCACAGGTTCTCTCCAAAGACTTTAATACTGTAATCTGTATCTGATTTCACTGTTGTCATATATATATATATATATATCCTTAAAGTCAGACAGACCTTTACTCTTCATGTTGCCTGCACAGTACCTGCTGAAGTCTCTGTGTTATTGCGCCCCCCAGTGTCACATTCGTAGAAGGCACCGTGAGCAGTTTGCAGGAAGAGAACGGCTGCGTGACAGGTGTCCAGTACAAGGACAAAGAAACTGGAGACATCAAGGTGAAAAAACAAAAAAAACAAACTCAAGCTGTTTGTACAAGTTGTAACTCATTCATCTAAAGTGTTTAATGCATGTGATCCTCTGTCCTGCAGGAGATCCACGCAGCCCTGACCGTGGTGGCTGACGGCTGTTTCTCCAAATTCAGAAAGAGTCTCGTCTCGGGGAAAGCTCACATCTCCTCTCACTTTGTAGGATGCCTCATGAAGGTAACTGCACTCAATCAACAGACATGAGAAACGTATGTTTCAAAACTATGAGTTTTGCTCAAATTACCTACAAATGAAGCTTCACCGATTTCAAATATACCACCAAGAGCGAAGTACAAAACCACAAACCACTGCACAGCAATTAAGTTCTCATCCTTCTTTCTTCCCAGGACTGTCCCCAGTTTAAAGCCAACCATGCTGAGCTGGTGCTGGCTAACCCAAGCCCGGTGCTTATCTACCAGATCTCCTCGTCACAAACCAGAGTGCTGGTGGACATCAGGGGGGAGATGCCCCGCAACCTGACAGAGTACATGGCTGAGAAGATTCACCCACAGCTCCCAGGTACAACTTCATCTTTAACATGCCTCCAAGTCTTTATTTTGATAAAGTATAATCATCTCTAATTGGAAATGTTTGCTGGAGTAGAGTTGGTCACTGGATGTAATCAAGCTATTGAAAATGACAATCTTTTAATCATTTAGCTTTGCACAACTTTGTATGGAGCACTGATGCCAAATGTAGGAATCAATGATGTTGAATATATCCAGTCTGCTTCATCTGTACTGAGGAAGCTGCAGCTGAAAGCTGTGACATCGGTTGATGTGCTCTGTTATTCAGCTGAAATATCAAAGAGGCATTATCAAAGCACCAGCTCCTGTAACCTTCTCAGAGGTCCAGGCGTCAGTACAGTCGGTCACACTGATACCCTGATAACTGCACATTCAGACACCAGAAGAAAACAAGACCCCCCCCACCCCCACAGCATGCACCTTCAGGTTTTCATCCACAGAGCCAGCTAAGTGATCGACCACCTGCGTTCTCGCTTTCTCTCCTTCCTCCAGAGCATTTGAAGGAGCCTTTCATGGTGGCGCTGCAGAACGATCGCCTGAGGTCCATGCCTGCCAGCTTCCTCCCTCCCTCCCCTGTCAATAAGCCAGGTACTGAAGTGTTATCGACTGTGCTTGCTGTTTAAGATAGCCAGAGGGGATCTATATTGAACTGAGCATGTGTACAGTATAATGCACGTCTTCAGAGGAGTGCAGCATCACTTTGGACATTACTGCAAAATAAAGCAAAGTTAAATCATTATATTTTGCTTGAGGAATGAATTCAAAAACACATCCCCTCTGACCAAGGGTAAGGTCAATTCTCATATCCGTATGTTTAATGCAGCCATTGCCAGCAGCTGGTTAGCTAAGCATAACACATAAAGAGAGGAAACAGCTAGGCCAGCTCTGTCTCTGTCTATAAGAGCCAAATTATTTAATACACAGCAACTTGTGGTGCATTTCAGATGAATGGCAAAACAGCACTATGTCTTTTGCAGGCGTGCTTCTCCTGGGTGATGCATACAACATGAGGCATCCGCTGACGGGTGGAGGGATGAGTGTTGCTCTCAATGACGTTCGCATTTGGAGGAGCCTGCTCAAGAACATCCCAGATCTGTACGATGACGGGGCCATGCTGCAGGTGAACGCAGAAACAACGTCACCCCTAAATTATCCATTAAAGCCTTTTCATGTCAGGATGAGAAAAACCTTTGATGCCTTTCAAATTTAACTCTATAATGTGGGAAATCTATATGAAAACACAAGGCCTGTGTGCAGAGCCTGCAGAGAAGGGGCCTTGAATCTTTCTGCTACTTGTGTATGGCAGCAAGTAGAGACTATATTTGGAAGCTGTGCTGCATCACCTTTGCCTCGTCCTGTTATTACCTCCGCTGTAGGTGAGAGACTGCAGACCAGCGTGCAATATTAAACTCTGCCTTTTTTTTTCTCCTTCTCCTCAATAGGCAAAGAAAAAATTCCACTGGGAACGCAAGTCATCACATTCCTTTGTGGTGAATGTGTTGGCCCAGGCCCTGTATGAGCTTTTTGCAGCCACAGACAGTGAGTCTCTGCTGTCTCTGCATCATGATTATTATTACTATTTAGCATTGTATAAGTTTAAAAAAAAGGAAAAACCTGAAGACATTTGAAACAGCAGATGACAGTGGTTTTGATTTTCATCATGTTCATGTGTTTGTTGTTGACTAGATTCTCTCCAAGAGCTGAGGAAAGCCTGTTTCCAGTATTTCAAACTGGGAGGAGAGTGCATTGCTGGACCTATTGGACTTCTCTCTGTGTAAGCATTAAATGACATCCTCTACAGTGACAGTAACATTTTGGGGAAATATCATGGAAGTTATCTAAGATCACTACCATCTCCTTATATCTTTTCAATGTACGGCGAACTAGTTCAGTGTGGAATAAAGAACGCTACCCGTTTCCCCATTTCCTATCTTTGTGCTGAGCTAAGCTAATCAGAAGAGCAAATAAAAATAGTCTATTACTTCAGATATAAGATGAACAAAACAAGTATCATCCTTTTTTTTGTTCTTTTTCTAACCAGGTTGACTCCTAAACCCATGACCCTTCTTGGACACTTCTTTGCTGTGGCTCTCTACGCGATCTACTTCAACTTCAAGTCCGAGTCCTGGAGCACCAAACCTCGAGCCTTATTTAAGAGCGGAGCAATCCTGTATCGAGCCTGCACCATCATGTTTCCACTCATCTACTCTGAACTCAAGTACCTAGTGTACTAAAGAGTGTTACACCTGGACCCAAATAGGCTGATCCCAGTGACAACTTTGTTGCCAAAAAGCTGGTATCTGACAGTACTTTCTATGTTTGCCTTCCTGCTGTTGCTGTCTTAATCAGTGATTTTGCTACTGAGGACTTCCTACAATAATATGCCCCTGCCCCCACTGAGGATGTCGTTATCTTCTTATCCCACTTCATGCCTTGTCCCAGTTTGGACGTGCAACAACACCACATTGTGCAGTTAAGCAGGGCTTGTGCTCACCTCCAGTCTGGCCTTTATTGCTAGAGTTTTGCAACATACTGTGTATTAACTCGCACTAATTCATGATGAACACTGAATATCCAATGCTGTTGAATTATTCCTGCCAAACAGAATAACCATGTGGAACATGGCACCTGCAATAGATCCACTTTCTCTGCTGTATATTTTCTTGCTGAGCCGATTTAGCCTGTATTTAATATGGGGAATAATATCCAATGGTCATACAGTTTTTTAATAAAAAAAATAATACATCATTTTAATTCTTAAGCACTGGGTCATAAAACAAAAAGTAGTTTGTTTACACTGGATTTTGTGCAAAAATCAGGATATTTTCAGCCTCACTGTGCGAAGCAAGAGGTCAGCACTACTCTCTGTTCACATGATTTCCTGTATTTGTTTCCTGCCTTTCTAAGACTGTTGCTCTGAGTCTTTTTGTAACACATTTTGGTTTCTCTACACTCTGAAAAATGCTGACCCTACAGCTAAATCTGACAAACTATGATCCCACAAGCCAAGAGCGATCCCTGCACTGTGTTACTGCTGCTGGCTGACAGTAAACACCTGATGCATCATGGTACCCTGGGGGAAGTTTGGCTTTGACTGGGGCCTGACTGACACACACAGAGACAGAGGGAACGGTGCTCACAGCAGGACCGAGTCAGCGGATGATGCTCAGGTGTTGTTGCTCCTGAGCTGACAGAGACACGGAGCTCCTGTAGTGTATTTCACCACAGCTGTAGTGTCATGTTTACCTGTGTTGGGCTTGATCAGCCGTTAAATAAATAAATAATCATGACATACATGGCTCATGTTTTAGTTCTGTTTTTTTTTTTTACAAGCAGACTCTTCCAGAAGATTTAAGTACACACTTCTGTTATTAATTAAATACCTAATGCCAATAGTATTATTAGTCTATTAAGATCATAATATCAAACATTAACAAATCCCCAGGGCAACGGAAAACTTCAGTTTTGGTTTTAGCACTAGTGGATCAACACTGACAACTGCAACCATTAGATGGCGCTCACTCACAGCTGAAGCTCCGGTTCATCTGTTCATCTCCTTGCCTGTAACAGCACTGCTCTCAGTCGACTGGATCAACATCCTCTGCTCTGGCTTTGAAATTCTGGAGAATTTAGAGATTGTGAGTCAGAATAAGTTTGGTAATACTCTTTTGCTGCAGCTTCATACATCTGGCTTGGTTTTGACGAGATGTATTAATATTAATGTGTGTGTTTTTCTTTAGATACAATACAGTGAATGCAACAGTAGATGTTTAAATATATAATTATCGGCACTTACAAAGCATCTGTTGTCTGTGCCTATGTGCTGACCTCACACAGAGATGTGAAGTGGGCTGCAGAGGTCAACAAATGTCCAAAGAATAAGACTGACGCATAAAACACGAGGTGCCATGCTGTAGATTGGATTTAGATTCCTGATACATGAACAGTTCATTTATTAATTGGCCAATTGACTGTTTTTACTCATTTTGTAATGCATTTGTAAGTCATGTAGTAGGTCCTATGTAACAGCCCTTTTTGTATCACACTCCAGACATTGAACTACATGTCCAGGCCACAAATATTTTCTCTGAAGTTGTGTAAAGGTCAGTGTCTTCATTGATCATGACCTGAGAGAACTCAGAGTCAAAATGTCAGTAGATAAAATGATAAACTGGAAAAAGAAGTATCACAAATTCAGCCATATCCCAGGTTACAACAATTAATTTAGCTTTATTGTTATTTATACATCACTGATACATTGTATTCTGGTGAAATAATTGGAAGAATTATCCATATTATTCTTTGTGACTCTCCACAAGGACACAAATACTGGTGTGGAAGACCAGAAAGGGGGGAAGAAAGCTCCTTAGGGGTGGGGGGAGGGTTACGTACTGTACACACTTCACCCTTCACCCGCCACCATCTGCCTGTCAGAGGTCAGTCTACCTACATACCTACCTGGACCTACTGAGACTCACCTGGCAGCCACATGAGGAGAGAAACCGAGCCCTTCTGTCGTGTTTTACCACATTCAACCCCCCTTCCCACCTCAGTGTAATCCTCCTTTTTAGACACAGAGCATTAGGGCATACCCTTATTGATATTGGTAGCAGCAAGCTTCCTACTAACAGTTAACATCTTAATGATCTAAACAAAAGAGTACTGTACAGCTACTGCTAAGAGAATCTAAGAACCTGGTTTTAACGCTTTTACACCAGATTAAAGTGCTAGAAGCAACCCACCAATCCACACTTTATT
>OMNW01018326.1:26947-39638 GCA_900303245.1 Selene dorsalis
ATATATATATATATATGTATATTTATATAGCATTATGTATTTATATCTATATATATATATATATATATATATTGGAACAAATCTATTTTGACATTAATTTACAGGGTAATATACATTATATTGTAAGCTGAAATATCAGCACAAATAGATCACTGTCACACTTAACAGCAAAATATATATGATTATATAAACCCCATATATAATCATATATATTGATATATAATTGTCATATATGCATGTAAAACAGTTAACCACGTCTCAGGCTTTTCAAATGATACCCAGAAAAGCAATTGTGTATCAAGACGTAAAAGCTTTACAAGTTTCTCTCTTGAAAGAGCGACAGGCGGCGGCAAAAGTGCCACGACCTGCAGGTATTTGAGGTCACAGGACAGTTATTTGCATATTCCACAAATCTATTGCAACACGTTACTGTCTACAAACAGTACAGCCAGCGTCCTGCGAGAGGAGCCGGTGTTAGCTGGACTCACATGTACACCCACTGAACAGAACATTACGACGATGGGTGATCTGATTATAGCTATGTGCTTTCAGATGGTGTGCTATGACAGTGAACAACAGGAGGACTACAATACACAATACTCTATAAGTTTAGCCTCAGAAGACAACCCAAAGCTGTAAAGACTCTCCCCCGCCCCCACCCACCTCTCTGAGTTTAAGTGTCATCGTATCCTGCTGCTGATGTGTTTTGTAATATTGGTGTTTTACCACAAATCACAACTTTACTTTGACAGTCCACCATCACCAAGAATAATGGAATGTGATCAGCTTTCGTCTCCTTCTCCCTCTAACTGGGTCTCTCTCCGTCAAGGCTGACAGCACAGTGAGTAACATCCTACCGATTTAACAAAGTCCTAGGGGGATTGAGAGGGGTGCTGGGACTCCTTGAGGTTCTGTGAAGTTCAGATACACAATCTGTAGCAGTAGGGCAGTTCTCTCTTCTCGCAGCAGTCCCAAACCGCAGCCGCCATCATCTTCACCGCCTCTCAGCAAAGAGGAGCTCCGATGGTGCTGTGCTCTCTTCAAGGCCCGATGGTCCTGCGTCCCTCTTCCTCACTCATCCCCTCTGGTACAACCTCATCTCACAGTCTCTTCACCATCATTTATCACTGCTTTACACACCCCCCTGCTCTGCAAAGACGCTGCACAAGGCTGTAACAAGATACACACAAAGGTAATTTTTCACAAAGAAAAAAAAGCTCCGTAATAACTGCAGTAGTAACGCACAACAAGCATCCGATAGCTGGCTTCCGGCCTGGGGAGCCTTGGTGATGTGCAGTTGGGTTTGGGACATTGCCATTGTTCTAAAGGAGGAGGACTCCTTGCTTTGCCCTTTGTAGGACTTGTTTTTTTTCCCTGTGATGCACTGTTTTATTATTCAAAAGCCCAGATCTCTATGTCCTGCACATAGAAATCCTCTTTTTTGGAGAGCATGGGGTTCCCAAACGTTTTACACGAGTGACTTCTGCCGTGGTAAAGGTCTCCGTCCAGCCACAGGCCAAACTCGCCGCTAGAAGAGAGAAGAGAAGACGACATGCCGTGTTAATCCGGTCATATTTATCAAGTTCTTCAGGAGCTGCTGAAATTTAAAAAATTATTTTTGCTTCCTTTGGAATAAAAAGGCTTGTCATATTTCTTGGAGTTATCAAATAAATAAATTAAATTTTGGCTTGAAAGTTCAAAAGTACTGAAAAAGTCATACAGAATAATATAAACAGTACTTAAATTTTTAAAACAATATCCAGATCTCGGCCTGAAACAAATAACTGCACTGCATGAATGAAAAAGGAATCTGTACTGTGCTTTTAATGCTTTGATTGACATAAACCACATTTTAATATGATCAGATTCAGTGACAGAGAAAACCGTGAGCGTCCTCACCTTCCTCCACCAAATGCTAAGGAGTCCGTGTCTCCCTTGATGAAGAACATGTTGTCACCTGTCCATTTGTACACCTGTTGCAGACACAATAGAAGCGTATGATGTTAAAATATATTGCAAGACATATGCGTTGTTGACATAAATGAATGTGACCCCATCTTTACCCTGATGGAAACACAGTGAGCCAGTGTTTACCTCAGCAGATTCAACACGGGATAATTCACTTACAACTTTCAGACACAACTAAAAGACTCTCATCTAATCATCAGTGCTGCTTCCTGGTTCCTGTCACAATCATCTGATACAGTCACATATCACTCACAGCAGATGAATCCCTTCCTCAGACGTTAATGAGGCTGTTTAAGACACTTGATGTGGAATAGTTTTGTGACTGCAGCGTCTTTCACACTGGTCTTATGGTGCAAGTTTTTTGTCTGAGGCACAATGAGACAATCCCAGCAAGTCGCTCTGTTGCTTTTGGCTCATTTCTTCAGTGTCCCTGAGCTGAATCCAATAAGTGCAAAGCTCATTGTTGAAAATGCAACAGAGCAAAACCAAGAATGCAAGTTACAAAACACTAAACAACACCACGGAGCATCATGCATGAAGATGTACAGATTAGAAGTCAGCGTGACGTGAGTGAAGAGCAGTAAGCAGCAGTGAGTTTAGGTCACATGCCAAAACAACATGCATGAAAGTATTCAGCCCGACAGTGTTTTCCAAATGTGTTTTTAGTTTTACACAATAGGATTCTGCTGGAATTGAGTGTGTGTGTGTGTGTGTGTGTGTGTTAAGCAATTGCCTTGGCCCCAGTTTAATAGAAAAAATATATTTCAAAGCAGTATTGATTGATTTTTTAGGTCACTTGGGTGCAGCAGAACAAGCTGTAAACACAACACCGACATATTATTTACAACATCATCTTATAAAGTTGATGTTGTTAAAGCTGCCCATTAACGCATCCAGCAGAAAGTGAGAAACATCAGTATTCATTTCAAGCCGTGTCTCTGGCTGTCTGATGGATTTAAAGCCTATGCTGAGTCTGCTTTTAGAGATAACTACCTGACTCTGTAGCTGCTGAACTCTACACCATGTTCACCTGTAAACGGCTGCTGGAAACCAGTCTGACCAGAGCAGTGAGGAAACTGTAAAGTTTTAGCTATAAAACCAAAACAATGAGCTTGAAGCTGTGTGGAGCTGAGAGGGACTGCAGAGACACAGAGAGGGTGATCGTTCCAAATGGGTTTGTTACTAAAAGCGACACTTTTCCTCATTACAAATAAGTACTGAATCCACTGTAAATATAAAAGCCTGATTAGCGCAGCTTTACAGCAACACAAACCACTTAGACTCTGAAGTTCTGCTGGATGTTCTCTAAGCATGGAGTAAACTTTACAACAAAACAATGGAACAGATCGATCTAACTGGATGAAAATGGATGGCACTGACCTCAAACTCTGGATTGAAAGTGAAGAGGAATGTTTCTCCTGTGCCATAAAAACCATCGCTGACTTTAAAGGGCTCCGACGCCAACGCACCGAATACCTGGAGGAACAGAAACAGCTGATTATTGTAGACTCTTTAAGATAACTTTTCATTTATTTAACTGAAAATGATTAGTGCTAAAAAACTTCCCACATATTACAGGAAACTGGTGCATTGGATTTCTGTTAAATGTGAAGCTTTACCTGGCCGTCGCTGTCTTTAATCACCATGAGCACCGGGGTGTCCTGGCCCTGCATGGCTCTGTACAGCGTCTTAATGCTCATGCCATGCTTTGATGTGCCAAAGGCCAGCGTCCATGGGTACCCAATGGTCCGTGGTGGGAGATTCCTAGCAAGCTGTGGGGGGAAATAATAATCAAAAAAGCAGGGTGAGGGGAAGAAAAGAAATAGAAAAGGAATTGAAAAACAGAAAGGTCAGAGCCAGCAATGCTCAATTACATCTGCAGTGACCTTTTAACACCATCTGGCTTTTAAAGAAGAGTAACAGGGCTCCTAACACACGGAGGAGCCTCGAGAGAAAGAGAGGTCCAGCACTCCCTGAGAGAGCCAGCTGCCCTGCTGCTGACAGACTGAAGGATTAACAGTGGCTGTGGTGCACAGGGAGATAAAGCCCACATAGGCAGCACAGTGTATACCTCATTTTAATAGACAGATAAAGCAGACACTGACTAAAACATGGAATTAAAATGACAACTTTTTGAGGTATATAGCGCCGTTTTCTGCTGTACGAAACAAAGACGCGCTACTCTCCCAATAATTCATCAGTCTCTTTGTTCTTTCTTCTTGTTGGTTCAGCACATCCTCCTGTGGCTGGAGCTGAAGCCGTCGTCTAATCTGTAGGCTGGAAACAAAGCCACGAGGAGATGAGCCCCAACTGAGCTCACCTCTGCTCTGCTGTGAGCGGGGTCTGAGCTCCGAGCTCCATCCTCAGAGTGATTAAAGGAAGCCGCATATTGGCAATCTATTGGTCAATGTGCCAACTGGGACTCATTTGGAGCTGCGCATGTGTATCTGTGTGGGTGTGAGTGTGTGTGTGTGTGTGTGTGTGTGTGTGCATGCACACGCAATGCTTACTTCTGACAGCACGTGTATTGGACTGAGTCGATTTAAACATGTTTGTATTTATGTCTAATTATGTTTTTAATATTCTTCAAACAACAATGGAGCCGAGAGAAATGACCTCCGTCTATGGAAATACCACTTCAAGCAGGATAGTTACAATCAGGCATTATTTATCAGGCTTGATAACAAGTTCATACAACAGCCTCTACCTTCTCTATCTGGTCGGCCTCCAGGAGGTCACTGGGTTCTCTGAGGTTGGGTTTGAATGTCTCCGGCTCCAGGTCAGTCTTGATGGATGTGCCATGCTTGGAATTCACCTCCTCCTTGGTGGTGATCTATAAGTACAAATACAAGTCAGATATGCACTGTACAGTAACAACACGTGGTGTAACTTGAGTTCCCAGGGCAGAGAGCACCGACAGTGGATAGTGGGTTCAATTTCAGCTACTGCCTTCAATCTACGATTTGGTTTGGCATCATACCAGGCTACTGATAAAGCAGGTAAAACTGGACAGGTCATCTACAGCTTTAACCAATTAATGAGGCAAAACCTGTGATAGGTTGAGATCACTATCATCAAAACAGAAAGGGGGTAACTACAGAGGAAACCTAACCTCAGCTACATAAACATTCAGCATGTATGTGCTTTGAATCTATCGGTTTTCCTGATAAAATTATAAACAAAGTGTTTTCTAGCAACACACTGGTAATCCAACAATTTGATGATGACAGCTGAATATCTTCCTGCTCACTCTTCAATGCCAGATGACTAGGACTGGTTTGGCAGAACTGGGAGAGCGGGCAGAGACATTGTCTGGGAGAGGAGAATGCAAAGTGAATAGGAAATCAAGCCAATGAATTATTTGCACTCCACTGTTTGACATTTTCTCTGACCAATGGGTTATTTATCTTTCTCGATAACAGAGGGTGATTGTGGAGCGCTTCGCCACTGGTGGCTGGGATGCTCTCATGTTTCACTTCTCATTCAAATAGGGCCTGTCTGCATTGTCCCCAGAAAACATCATTCACCCTGTCAGAGGAGTCTTACTTCCACCCTCTCACCAACACACCATCTCTTTGTCCTTCGATACTCTGACGGTCTCTCTCTTTCTTGGTGCTCACACAGGCCACATTTGCCTCATTTGATCAAAGGCAATTTTCTTTTTAAGAAAAAAAGGGGGATTTCCTACTGGTGAACCCGTTTTCGTGTGACCTACAGGACATGAGGACTACACACACACACTAGGGTTTATCTCTAGGCAGCACAACTGTAAACTAGCTAATAACCAGACTACTCCATTGGGTTGAAGGACTAAAAACATTGTGACAGTGCATCTACGAGGGAAACCCTGACACACGGAGATAAGGCTGCTGTCACTCCCCCCACAAAAAGAAAAAGAAACTGAACTCAACTGAAAGTTGATCACAAATTGTTGATTCTGCAGTGATTCTTAATTTGTTTTTCAGAGAGGTTTACGATCTCAAACATTTTTTTAAGCAATGGCGAGTTATTCTTATGTTAGTAAGCCACAGCAGCAGCAGGAGCAGCAGCAGCAGGAGCAGTAGCTGCTGCTAAAGCCTTTAATATGGAGCCTAAAGATGACCATGTTGTTGCAGACAGCAGCAGGGCTGGGCTGAGCGGAGAGAAGGGACAGACAGGGCTGGTTGGGGCACCTGGAGTCGTTTGCAGAGCGAGCGCAGATCTTCACTGTTTAGAGCATCAATCCGACGGTGGTACTCCGTCAGAGACACTACCTGGTAGTACAAAGACAGGAACAGGTGGAACATAAAACCGCCAGTTCTGCTGCTGGCCATGAGGAAAGGATGAGTTTTTGGAGGGAATTACGTGGACTAAGTTGTGTGTTATTTGCAGTAAACTTCACAGTCCTCCTTCCAATGAGGCAGATGTTAAAAAGTTTAAATAAACATTCTGCAAAGATGGCTTAAGGCCCTATCGAGAGTTTACTTTGGATAAGAGAGAAGGGATGGGGTGTTTCAGAGCACTCAGTCGTTTTGCATGTTTGTGTAATATGTTCAATATTACCATCTTTAAATGTTCCACTATCCTAAAAGGGTTTTTCAAACCTGCTGTTTCAATAAAACACTGGGTTTTGGTTTTAAGCCTGTTTAGTGAGAATCCACCAAAAGTTGAAAACAACACTGCAGCCAAAAAACTTTAAAAACCACTAACCTGCCTTTTAGTCGACTTCAAATGTAAAAGAAACAAATACACAAAAACCGGAGAGGGCTGTGAAATCCAAAGGATTTCAAAGTTGGAACACACAACAACAACAACAACAAAAATAGTTGAGGTCCCTCTGATGCAACAATACTTGCCAAATCCACCAACACTGAACCATCCTCTTGTTTGTCAGGGACAACAATCCACAAAACTACAACCCAGACAGAGCAACACAATGACCTACTAAGCATGGCTACAGTCCAACAAAGTTACACCCCACGCCGTTGCATACTCCGCTGAGAGCTGCTGCCCCTGAACAAACGTTGGCGTATAATAGTCCACCGAGTCTCAGTAAAAGACAGATATTTAAAGCCTTGTGTACGAGATAAACAAACTCACAAAAGCCACACATGCACAGTCATATACACAGGTCCACCCCTCAACACTAGATCTTCAAACAGGGGTCTTGAAATAAACATTGTACATGCACACGCTACTTTGATTCACTTTTCCTTATTAAATATCTAAGATAGACCTTTTAGGGTAACAAACAGCCAATTTACAGGCTCTCAGCAATGCAGCAAAGATTGTAAATTACAGGCCATACAAAAAAATACATCTCTGCTTCACTTCACCTTCAGCTGAAAACACTTTGGGGGCATTTGTCCTCTGGAAATTGGTAAACTAGCAGCATGCTAGCCTGCTGCAGACACACACAGTTTATCCATGTGAATCAAACACCTTTTATCACGAGGATATCAATGTCATGAAAAGGTCAGCGTTTAAAATGCAAGCCACCGAGTTTAACACCGAGTCACACGGGGCAGGTGCATGATTAGCAGTGATTTAACAAGGCTATTACATTAACAAATCTGGTAATTATTATTATAAAAAATTATCTGCTAAATGTAAGTCAACGTTGATGAAACTTGTGCTGCTGCTGGCTGTGGGAGTGGCATCTTTTAAACTGCCACCTTAGCCCTGTAAACTTTCACAGACAGTTTATAAATCCACACACACGCACAAACACACAAACACAAACACACACACACAGACTGTGCCAAAGGATAGACAACAGATGAGAGCAGTGTCCTGACTGCCAAACACCCAGATATAGTGGCCACTTTGTTTCACAGCAGTCACCACTGGGCAAGACCGGACCGGCTAGAGGCTAGCAGGCTAGTTAGCTTCGCTAGCGAGCTAGCAACGGCTTGCTAACAACAACAAAAACAGCAACAACAACAGCAACAAGAGAACAGAGAAGAACACACATGAAAACGTGAACTAAAAAAAAAAACCAAGCAACATACACATGAGTACTTTGGGGTCAGCCGTGTCTCTTGGTCCTTCACCCTCCTAGAAAACATGACTTGCTTTCTGGGCGAGGTTGAAGCTGAAAAGTCACATTACAGATCCTTTAAGTTCTCCCCCACCGCAGCCCCCGAGATAAGCAGCCGGAGTTGGTATGAAGCCTGCCAGGCTGCTTGACTAAAATAGAAACATTTTTTTTTTCCGGTGGGGTCTCTACAACGCATGATTTGCGTGACATCACTGAAGCCCAATGAGAACACGGGGCAGGCGCGAACACGGCTTCCTATTGGTTAAAAAAAACGAAGATCCCGCCCCATAACAGGCAGGATTTAAAGACACAGTAACACCCCATCCCAGGTGTGTTTTGTATAAATTTGTACTGGTAATTCAAAAACTAGACCCGTTTAGAACAAATAAGTCAACAAATACATTAATATAAATACATGAACGAAAAAAATATAAATAATAAAAATAAAAATAAAATAAACGTAATTGAAATCAATTTGCTAAATATTCTCTCAACAAAACTCTTTGACAAAACTGGTGTTTGTTTTTGAAGCTCCAAGGCTGTGTCGGTTAAAAATCATGTAGTGTCAGTGGCAAAAAAGCAAAACAAAACAAAACAAAACAAAACAAAAGCAGCAGGTTCCTATTTACTTATTCAAATGAAATGGGTCATGTAGCCTCTGTTTGCCAGAAGTCCGGGGACAAACAAATCACTCCAATTTGTTTCCTACATCATTCATTTACATTAAAATTTAAATACAGGCCACTGCTGCCATCATATCAATTTCTTTATACAATGAATGCATCCTATTCATTATCCACAGGCTTGTGAACAATCTCATTTGACCATGACCCATCCATGCTGATTGTGGTGCTCTAACAGTGCTGAAAACGTAGTTCGTTAACCTCCTTCCATATTTCCTAGTGTTACTTCCACAATAATACAAAAAAAGGAAGAGTGGTTGAACCCACTAGAGTAGGGGATTTCGTGACCACACACACACACACAAAAAAAAAAAGTTTAGCTGCTCAGTGCTTACATTCTCCGCATATATTGAGCAACTCATAATGGTGATAGCCTTTTGCCATTCAGCAAAAAAACGGCTGCCAAATGCTGACCAACACCGGCGACAATCACACATGTGATGAAGCTACGATACACTGACTAAGGAGAGTAAACAATTACACAAACATGCAAAACACTTTGGTTGGAAGATCAGAGAAGCACATTTCCAAGCAAAGCAAGTGTTCACACAACTTACATAATGTAACTCAACATTTACTATAAAATCAAGAAATATGCAGCGATACACAACAGTGCAAAAAATACAGAAACAGAATACAACACTTGATGACTACACTGTTCTGATGGATTAAAAACCAAGATCAGCACAATACATTTACACTATGAACTGCATAATGAAAGAAAATCAACACAATTATTTAACGTGTAAATTTAACATATAACAATAACACCACATAAGATTCTGGTTTCAAAGGTTATGGATTAATCCATAGTGGAGAACTATACTTAATCCATATCTGCATGGCTTGAGACAACACCACAGGTGCACTTTAAGCAAGGGTAGTGAGCAATACAGCTTTATAGACCTTACCTCCCACTCCTTGACATTGAGGTCAGTGATGGGCTCATCCTTATCCATTTCTGTCACCTCGTTCTTCTTGACAACCATGAACCCAGGCTCTTGTCCCATCCCCCTGACCCCCTCACCGTACATGTCAGGGCTCCACTGCATGAAGAATACATACAGGTGGTCTGATCTGAGGTAGAGACACAGGAAAAACCCATAAGAGGGGACACCTGATTGTTTATATCATGTGTGAACTAATTCTCAAACAAGCGCTCGGGAGGCATTTTAACACCTACAGGCTGTACAAGAACAATACAAGTTATCACTTTGTGTAGGTACGTGTGAGCGTAGGTAACTTGTTTTTTATTAGTATTTAATTTTCGGGTTGTGTTTCCGGACACCAAAGACACCTAAATCTATTACCGACTCTCCTTTTAGCTCTTTTGCTTTCTACCAATAAATCTGTGTTTTTGCTGCTAAATGCTTCACCTATGTTCACTAGTGACCCGCTAACTTTGTTTGTATGTTGGTGTGTCTTGGGTAGGCAGCGCCTGAAGGTGGATCTGAGGTTTATCTGAGGCTGTTTGCCAAAAACAACTGTGGTTGCGAGTGAGGTTGATAAGAATGATGAGCTGAACGATACTAAATATAAGAAATGCATCTGCTATCTCCTGTAGCTCTTCAACAGTTATGACCATTACTTTTCCCCTCCCCCTCTCCTGCTGACCAGTCATGTAGCAAAAGAGGGACCCTGTCATGTCGACGATGTAAACAGCTCAGGATATTATGATAGTGGACCATCACTCATGAAGAAGAAACAAACAGAGGGAAGACAGCCTGTATCACACACGGCTGTAGCTGGTGGACATGAAGGAGATGTGTCAGACTCTGTGCGTCGAGCTGCATTCAGCATCATCGTTGTATATGGCTCATTCAATAGCTTCCCTTTCTGCGCGCACTATTGCCAGGACACTTGAAGACACATCATACGGGTCGCCTACCATCTAGGTCATGCTATAGAGGGTCTGAAAAAAAAAGAAACTTTTAACCGCTGTGTCGTCGGTCCCAACAGCTTCTGAACGTTCCTCCCACACAACTTGGGTTTCTTCCAAAGCCAAGAGAGTGTGAGCTCTGCCTAATAATACTGGCTTTATAATCTGTCATTTCCCTGGGCTGTCATCCCCCAAGAGCAGCATGCATCTCTGCAAACTTGCTTTTCAGGTGGGAAATGCTGTCGCTAAGCAACCTGTGGATGAAAACAACAATGCTTTAACAAGTAAGACCTCTGAAGTTCACAATAGAATAATGAAGCGAGGGAGGTTTCAGTGTCATTACTGAACTCAACAACTAATGATTTGCATAACCAAGAAGCATTTGTGGCACCATGACTACATAAAATTTTGAAAATTGATTAAAAAAAAAAAAAAAATTCCCCACGGTGGGACCAGTAAAGGAATATCTTATCTTATCATGAAAAAGGGCGTTTTTTTGATTAAAGAGAGCATCATGTGGGATGCAGTAAAACTTGTACTGAAATGTACTGAAAACAGGAGACATATAAATAACTGAACAGTTTTACCCCAAGAAAGTGTCTCCATTTTTTTTTTGCATTTTTTGTCCCTTTGTTTTGAAAAAGAAACTGAAAGTAACTTCTCATAGCTGGAGCCGGAGACCAGTCACTCTACTGTGTCCAATCAATTTCAGATCTGGCTCAAAGGAACGGCTTTAGATAAGTGGCTCTTCAAATTAAGCTATTAGTACTACATTAATTAAAAATTAATTTCCTATATAAATACATTATGCTACTTGTACTACTCTCCTTGTAATATGTATCCTTGCAGTGTGAAGAGCTTAAATGTAATTATAACGACTGCTGACTTGACAACAGCACATCCACACTGTGTGATGCACCCAGAGAAACAAGGCAGAGCTGCCTTCAGCTATTTTTAGCCGGTATGAAATATTACGAATATCAGTGCAGGTCAAAAAAAGTTCACAAGTATCTCTGTGGGGAAAAATGCATTCTCAGGATTCAACGTGAGTTTTGGGGGAGGCAGCACAGACAGCCCCCTGTACCAGAACCTCAGTGTTGCATGGGGTTGTATGTTTGCCCCAGCACAGGAGTAAAGTGTGTGAGTGTTTCCCTGCAGAATGAATGAATAATAAATCGTTTTTGCTGTCTGGCAGAGGCAGCACAGGGAGATGGGCAGAAGCCACAGTGAGAGTCAGACCTGACAATGAATGTATATTTGATTGGTTTCAAATATTAAAAGAACCGGAGGTTAAGTGCCTCAGCAAATAAACTGACTATTGTAGTTTCTTAAGGTTGTATCAGTATCATATGGGTTTCACTTTGCATTAAATGTCTTCCATTTTAAATACACATCCAAAGAATCAGATACAGCAACAAATTTTTACAGTCTGTTATTTTGGATATATCACACCAGTAATTTGCTTGTATGAAAATGCATTGTGCCCCTGTTTAGTGAAGAGGTGGAGCACATGCAGGTACTGACCTCTCCTGTGGTACAGCAAACCAGTACTCATGCTTTTTGCCCTGCTGGGCATACTGCTGCATGGAGGCGCTGGCGTTGGAAACAAAGGTCTTTTTCATGGGCTTCCCCACTCGGAGACACAGGAACTTATGAGAGCGGTGCTTCCGCCTCTCTGCAGACCCTGTACCTGACAAAAGGAGAAAATCACATGGTCACATGGTGGGATAAAAGTAATATTTCTAAAAAGGCTCTAATCATGAGATGGATTTGAAATAACAGTTTGACTGTTTGGGAGACACTTATTCACAATACAGTCACAATCAGTCTGTGCAAATATGCAAAAGCAAACAAACAAAACACATCCTCCTGATGAATGCTGTGTTCTCTTTATAATGCTTCCTTTATTTATGTGACCTGGTTTTCTACTAAGTGTCCCTGGCTACATCAGCTGCCATTAGTCATTTCATCGCAGCAACACCAGATAACAGATATAAATTTGATTTGATAGTGGCGCCGAGTCCTCTGCCCATGCTACATAATCAATAGACTTTTACGAGGTCACAGCCCCAGGAAGCTGAATGAGATCACCATTGCCATTCACATTACACTGGCACATACTGTTGGCTCCTTGTTTTGGGG
>OMNW01018328.1:0-29849 GCA_900303245.1 Selene dorsalis
GTACTTAGTACTGTACTGACAGTAGGGGGCAGTAGAGAGCAAAAAGTGTGTGTATCCAAGAAATACACACAGAATACATTTTTCTGCACATTTTTCCCATATTGGCATCTTTCTGACGACCACTCTGAAACTTACGACATGTAGGCCGGCCCTCACCATATTTTCCATATTTTTACAAAATGGTCCTCACTCCAAAGGTTTAAAATTCACACCTGTCCTCACAATGATAGGAGTACACACACACACACACACACACACACACACACACACACACACACACACATATATATACATATATACATATATATATATACATATATCTTTGCATTTTTCAAAATATGATACCACATGAAGATTCTTCAACACAACTGACATTTCAAACCCATGATTTGGATCTTAAAATTGCAAAGACCTTTCTTGCTACACTACTTTCTTCCTTTGCTTTCTTGCTGCAGTAGTGAAGATTATCTGTCTCTGCTTTGTCTAGGTAACTGTTTTGGCGCATCTGTCTGACTAGTGCCATTTGCGGTTGTTATTTTCTCTCTAATAGAGATACTTTTCTTCACATGGATGTCTCTCATGCACCTGCACTTCACGCTGCCCCGTCAGACTGCTTGTCTTGGGTACTATTTCTGTCCTGGTGGTGGGTGCTGCACAGCTGGCTGCTGGATCCTTAGAGTGCATCTGTCAGTTTACTATCATCTCCAACCTCTCCACATTTGACATCTTTTTTTTTAATCTCTCCTTTTATTCTTGGATACTATGTACACTGCAGCCAGTTTGGTAGATAAGCTATGTAGCCACATACAACAGCAGTGCAAAAAAACTAACCCTCATGATGATTGTAATTTCAAACAGCATAAACTTCATGATCATTCGCAGGGCTGTAGGATGTGATGTTGGTGAAATGTATCACATTTTACTGAGAGCATTGTACGTAGGTCTTGATATACCAGGTTTTAAAGGAGACATATCATGCCCCTTTTCCACAAATGAAAATAGTTCCCAGGTGTCTTAAAGACATGTCTGTGACATGCTTCAGTCAAAATACCCCAAGGATCAAACACCACAGCACTCTTTTCATCCGCTCAAAACCCAAGCCCTGTTCAGAACGGCTGGTTTCAGTGTCCTGTCCCTTTAAATGCAAATGAACCACTGGTAGCCCCGCCCCGCCCCGCCCCTTCTACCGGTACCCGTACTCACAGGTAGGGGTGGTATTATGCAAATAGGAAAACTGATGACATCATTGTCTGACAACTGAGGGAACAACTTGTAAAACCACATGGATTTCAACCTAGGAAGCCTGCACATTACTGATTTTTTTGTCAATTCTCACATTTTGGGGGCGTTCAAAGAGCCTTCAAAAAGTGATATTTCCATAATATGTCCCTTTAAGCTTCACAGCAGAATCAACTCATAATTGATGGTGACTGTCAGAGGATCTGCTGTAGGACGAGACATTAGTCCACACAAACAATCCATGTCAAGTCCAACTGGTCAATGGAATATACGAAGCAAGCAGAGCTTATTATTTACATTGCCAAATCCATTTTTCATTCAAAAATCAAGCTGCACAAGCTTTATTCTCCTCTTCAGTAGCTTTTTACCTGCAACTTCAATACTTTGAACAAAACTATGCACATTTGTGAACAGGGAAAGAGAGCTGAATGTAGAGGAAAAAAATGGAGAGAAGCTGAGGGAGGCAAAGTCGCAATGTCACCCAGCTTCTAGCCTCACCTGTTTCACATGGACTGATTCTTGTGGTTGGCTGTTCCGCGATCGGTGTAGCCACCTAGATTACTGGGGATGGACATTAGTGACGAGTGGAGTGGAGGCAGAGACCAGGGTTGAAGAAACACAGTAATGAAACAGGAGCCCAGTCGGCCTAGTAGGTTCACATCACTCTCAGTTTTCCAGGAGATTTTCTCTGCATGTGATTTTGCTTATATGTCATTGTTCCGATCGATTTTGAGCACCACATGCCGGGTGGGATTGCTGCTGTAAAATTTACAAGTTAAATGGAGCATTCTTGATCCCTAATGAACTCCAGTATTACATCCAGTGCTGCACAATTGATTTCCTGCTTATATAACTCAGTGCACCCAGAATGTATGCCCTAAAGGGTATAGGCGTATGAAAATATTTTTTGCCTGAGAGTACATTTATTAAGCTCCTACTGAAAATTTTGTATCACTTTTGTTGAATGCTAAACTCAGTGTGTGTCCTTTTCCTCATATGTCTAATTTATATCCAGCAGCTTCTGCAAGAAACTGTAGCAGTTTCATTAGTCATTTCATCTTTGTATGATCCTCTTAACACTAGCTACTATACTTTGATGTGCAAATAGTTACTATTCCATACTGAAAACTAAGTGTGAAATCATATATCATCAAAAAATACAAATTACTATATTTCAAGTGTGTTCTAACTGTGTCAAGTGCCACTTGAACCCTACACAAATCAAAAATCTTCCCCTAACACATTACAAGGTACAAAGACACCTGCATTAGAGAGGATCCAAAGTTTCACGTGAACATCCTGCCTGTCTTTCGTAGCTGACGAGGTGTTAATGTGAACTTCCTGGCCCCTTAGATAAATGTGTGCATTTATCTGCAATCCAGATTTGTCACCACAGATGTCAACATCAAACTGCTAGCTGTTATTAAGATATTTTAATGTCTAAACAACATCAGAGTAAATAGTCAAGCTTTTCTCTATTTTGATTAATGTTTTTGTATGATGTTTTACCTCTCCGTTAAAAGAAAAAGAATTCATCTGACTGGATATACATCCATCAAGGGTCACAGTTTGATCATTGTGCTTAAAAAAAGTGTTAAAGCTCTCATAGCAGAGAGAACCACGGTAGCAGAATTTAAGGCTTTCTAAAAGTGCATTTTAGCCACAGGAAGTGGCCCTGCTTAGACATGAAATTGACTCCTGCTGTTTGCAACGTCCTCCACTCAGCTGGAGTCCTTCAATCTAAAGAGCCTAGGGTTTCCAAAGCCCTTTCTCCTTCAACTGTAGCTTCAACTGAGCTGCATCCTAAACAAACACCAGCTCTGCTCTCAGAGCAGTGATGCCAGCAGAAATGCAAAATTTATTCAGAAAGTAGTTATTTGCATCATCCTTTAAGTAAAGTCAACTTAACACAGCTTTCAAGTGAAGTTGTGTTATTGATGATGTTGTACAATAAGTGGAGAGTTCTTCATTTTTCAGTACTAGCATCTTGGTATTGTTAGATGATGAGAGTTCAATGAGCTTAATGATTACTTTGACATTATCAGTGCATGATCAAGAACAGGTGTCACTGCAAACTGATTGTAAAACTATTAAAGAAATGTATGTGTATACTGTACTCTTCATCAAAGAGTTTTAGTGCAACAGCCTGTGTTGCAGTAAGGTGAGAGGTGGAAAATGTAGAGTTGGACAGTCGATATAGAGATACATTTATGTGCTGATTCAGATAGTTGCATTGAATAGTGGTTGTTGTGATTATTTATTACATAGATAATGTTGCCTGACATTCTGGAAACCTGCCTGTGAGGTTTTGGTGACGTGTGCGCACTGTGCGCCGCTTAGTCAAACTACCACTCGACCAGCTGCACTGAAAGTAGACCAGGTTGGAGCTGGCGAGGTTTCAGTGCGCTTTTGGCGCAGGCTTTTGGGACAAAACTGTCACTGCGCCAAGCTGAATCTGTCGACACCACCACCTGCCACACCGCCAAACTGACTGCGCGCCATGTTGCGCTGCAAGAAACTAGCACTGTGCGGGGTTTGCCACCCTGCGCCACAAAAGTGTGTGTTTGTGGCGCCGGGAAACTAGAGCCCATTAACTCAGTTGTTGACCCTCCATTTCAGCTTCATATCTAATTTGTGTGTTTCATTTTAATTTGACCTGCTTATTTTGCAATGAAGACATGGTACCATTGGCCTATGATTGTTAGCGCAGACCAGGAAATGTATATTATTGTCTCGAAGGACATGTAGTAGAGTATGACAGTGGAGTAGTTCCTTAAAGGATGCAGGTTAGTAATGCAGCTGTTATATGACAGCCTTTTATTATTACTTTTCCAGATCAACACTGGTTCAGAGGTCAACAGGCCCACTGGTTACAGTACAATATATACTCTGCATACTGTGCTCCAACCTTGTATTACTTCTGGTGGAGGTGACCCCTCTCTTATTAAAATGCACAGACTTTGGTCAAATGTGGTCAGTCTGTTATATAAAACTTGAAAAATTGCAAAGTGCGCTGTAAAAATAAGAAAAACATGGTCAGAGATTAATAACTATCACTTGGATTTTCCATGATAATAAATCTTAAAATATGTGAATTCATGAGAGTTCTTTACAAGCCATATTTTAGCTGGAAATCTAGTAACAGCTAATGATCGTAGTGTAGAGTATCAAACATAATAATTAAAAATCTTCTAATAGAAACATGCCACAAGGGCAAAGACTTTGCAGCAGGAACATCTGCCAAAAATATTTTTTCTGTGGCTTGCCAGGAGGTCCTTTAGTAAAAGGGGCAGAGAGTTTGAAAACCATGTGACTGACAGATTCAGTTGTGTGGTTCTTTATTTTAGTTCCTCAAAGCAAATGTTTTTTCCCATCACTGTCAAGGGCTTTTACTGTTGATCTAAAATCCAGCATACGGCGGTATAGAAGCGGTCGCCATCCAGAAGCGGTTGCCCTCTAGAAGCAGTCGCCCTCTAGAAGCGGTCGCCTTCTAGACGTGGTCGCCCTATAGAAGCAGTCACTTTCTAGAAGCGGTCACTTTCTAGAAGCGGTCACTTTCTAGAAGCGGTCACTTTCTAGAAGTGGTTGCCCTCTAGAAGTGGTTGCCTTCTAGATGTGGTCGCCCTCTAGAAGCAGTCACTTTCTAGAAGCGGTCGCCCTCTAGAAGTGGTCATGTTCTAAAAGCGGTCGCTTTCTAGAAGCGGTCGCATTCTAGAAGCTCAAACTATTCAATCTGAGTTTGGTCAACTCTCTTCAAGGCACACTTTTATTTTTGAAGATTCGGAGAAGGAAAGTTGAATAGAAAGGAAAAAAATAACAATACATCTTTTCAGTGAGAAATGTGAGCGTTTTCATGGATAAAATCCAAAATGAAATTATCCCATCTTCAGCTTGCTTGATTGTGTATAGCAGTTTAATTTCTATTTGAAATAACTATTTAGATTTTTTTTGTTTATTTAGTCTTTAGAGCTTTATTTGAAAGTGATCTTCTATCACCTGGATATGTTGTTACGTGCAGCCCCGTTTCCTCTCTCTCTCTCCCAGCTCCCTCCTCCCACTGTGCGGATGCACACATGAGCTGAGTTTCTGCCAAGGACAGGGAAGTGGGTATTTAGAGGGTTGGAGATAGGTGTGGGGTCTCTCTTTCTGACACACACATACACACTCCCAGACACCGCAGGAGGAGGTTTGGTTATTCTCTCTGTTCCCCTCTTTTCGTTTAGTTGCGGTTCCAAGTGTTATTGTTTCCAATTTGTTTAATATTACCCATGCATTTTAGATTACCTAGGCTTTTGTTGTGGGGTTGTTTGGGGTGTAGGGGGTCAGTGGTCCCATTTTCGGTTTTGGTTGTTCTTTTGGTCTCCAGGTAGTTTCTTTTCATTAGGCAGCTTTAGTGGATGGTTTGGAGAGATCCTACGGCCCACTGCGAGGTCAGTCTCTGTCCTCCCTGCTCCTTTTGTTTTGTTTAGCCAGCACTTACATTCCTTTTTGAGGTCTTTGGGTTTGATTAATATATGTCTTCCTTTTTGATTGAATTTATTCATTAATAAAGCTTTGACTATTGTTAGTTTAAACCTTTTTTTGGTGTCCTTTATTTATGTAACTGGTGTCTTTGTGTTTGAGCCTTTGTTTTGTTGCTTTGAGACCATAACAGATATCGGTGGGAGAATAGCAGGAGAATAATGAATTGTTTGTGAGATATAATGAGTGAGATATGATTCAAACCAAGGAAGTGCTTCTCCATAGATACCCATGTCAGAGACTTGAAGCTTGACAGACTTGGATCATGGAGGTCATTCTGTAAGATTAATTCTGAAATCTGCTTGAAAACCACCCTTTTGAAACTCTTTAGAAGTTGTAGTTTCAGTAAAGATGTAAAAGAGGTGAGGCAGGTTGGAGGAGGCAGTTGTGGTGGTTAAAGGACATAGGCTATACAGGCATGAGGTCAGAAAAGAGCACAGAGACCAAGTGACATAATTTTGAGGAGAATGTGTTAATAGTGATTGGGGGTGAGATGGCCATATACGAAAAATGAGCAGCAGACAAGTTGCTAAGGTTGTGGTGGCATCCAAATGGGGAGCATTGTTTGGAAGAAAGAGTTGAGTGAATGTCCATTTATTGGAAATTAGGAGACCAGTCTAGACAGAGGGAGAATGTGTACTTAGTGGAGAGTGCAGCCAGGAGAGCAGTGTTTTCAGGTTTGACCCAGGTCTCTGTGAGCACCAGAAGTAATATTTCACTTCAATCTATTATTCATCATCAAAGAAAAAAAAAACATGGCTAACCTTTCGCTAATTCTCCCACTGTGAGTCATAAATATTTTGGCATTACTGGTTTAAAAATAAAGTGTTTTTTGCATTAAAATTTTAAATATGTTACATTAATAAGAATGTTGTATGTAATAAGCATATTGAACATTTACTCTTGTGGGATCTTTACTTATGGGTTTAGCTTAAACCGTCATGCAGAAAGCATAACTGGAGTTTACAACCACTCGTACCTTAGTCTCAGTGTCAGATGCACAACAGAAAATTGACTCTGCTTGCTGTAAGGCAGAAACAGCTGTGTTTTATAATGCAGTTTGCATTCTCTGTTCTCCATTAAATCCATTCCTCAGGACAGACTTCAACTTGTGACCCCTCTATTAGCCTTTGTGCACCCTTCCTGGTGATTAGAGGAACATTAGGAAATTAAAGGCAAATTGCGTTACCAGAGAAACAGATGGAGGTGCTGCTGAAGACCTAACATGCAGGACATGGAACCTGCTGATGCTCAGACTTTCCAACCTTTCATCAGCCAATATATGATGCTAAATGTCACCCCTAGGTAGCAATTTCTCAGGTGGCACATTCAGATAAAAGGATAACGTGTATTAGTTGTACCAGAGTGTTTCGCTCTTGAAGTTTGGTGAATGTTATTTCAGCTCTCAAACAACCTAAGCATATTAATTAGATGTGGATAACTTCACAACATGCAACCACCGTGTTAACACACACTCCAGGGTTTTGAGGGAATTTGTTTATCAACTCTATTTTAAGCAGGAAAAATGTGATGATCCAGCCAAAGAAAATGTAGATTGACCTCCAGGAGATTTTATCTCTTCACTCAGTGTAGAAATACACATTTTAAACACTTCACCAACAGGTACAATTCAGTCATCACGTTAACTGTCAAAAGAAAAGCATTCTCTTTATATTTTTTGACATCCAGAGATTAAATCCACTGTGTGAATGGAGAGTATGACCAGAATGTAAAGATTCAGGTTCCAGAGTACAAAGACCAGTCTATTATTAATCCCTCTTAGTTTCCTCTCCTCCTGACCTTGACCTGGTGTACATGCTTCATGCAGCAGGGAACTTGCAACTGTTGCAACATCTAACATACATAAACAGATTCACATGCACATGCATGCATTGATGCTTTTCACTATTTGTGGAAATACTACACCTTTTGTCCTCGGGATAGTTCTTTTGCTTCAGAGGTGATATTTAGTTCATAGGAAAAATAGGTGCCATTTGAGTTAAAAAAGGTAATTTAAGCTATAGGACATAATCGCTGATCTTAAATCTTAAGACCCTGACTATGTTATACCACATATAAATTAGGACATAAAAGCGCCACACAAATTTAGCCTACATAATTTATTCCCAATTTTCTCCCTTGATTGTACATCCGCCCTCTGGGATAGCGTATGAGACATATTAATATTTTAAGTGTTGCCCCAGTAGAGATAGGACTCATTGCTCATCTTGGGATGACATGGGCATGCTAATGAAAGGTGGTCTTTGTGCTTTGGAGGTAAAAGTCTGTATCACATGCAGCTATACTAAATTAGAGGATTTTTAAACATTTTTCTATTATTGATTCAACACGGGCCTTCCTGTGGCAAGGTTTAACCCTCTGAGCCTATTTTGTTTTTAAATACTTTTGATTTTGCCCCTATATAACTCGTAAAAAAATGTTTAACATGTCCATGCTCGGTATCTATCAGCACAACTTCATCTATATGATCTGGTAATTATTTTTTCATTTTAACCTACTTTATATACCTACTGAATATACCTCTGGTATATTCATCAGCTGATTCGATGACTTTTTCCTGACTATATGGGAAAAAAATTCAGCACCTGCCCCCCCATCCCATCCCCTGGATAAATAGTTCTTGTACTATGAAATTAAAACTATCATATCTCTGGTTTTACGTGGTCTATCAAAGTGAAATAAAATGGGGAGTGAGTTTTATAAACGGACTTTCAAAAGAAGTTGACGGGAGCGCTCCACACACTCTAGTTTCACTTTTACGGTGCTTTGAAGACGTCATGTGATCTGACATCATGTGATCTGATCACGCCGGTGTGATCATAGACCCCAGAGTGTCAAAGTTTTCCATTAGGCCATTATATTGCACATATTTCTCTGCCTGGCTGTACTTTGCAAACTGGTGTTACTGCTTAGTTTCCTCTTAAGACTCACAGGGAACAGAATATCTTAAGTTGTAAAGTTCTGTGCTTTCATATTTCACAGAAAGTAATAAATATGTATTTTTTTTTGTAGTCGCACTCTTGGCCGCTGCTCAGTGCCTGGAGATATGGGAGTTGTGCTGGTGCTTTGACAGTATGACAGGTTTAGTGCTGGAGGATTGTCAGATGTCTCTCTTGCCAAATATTGTCCTCAGTATCTACTCACAGATTTCCCCTGAGCCTGCATGTCTTCACAAATACAAGACTCACATAAGAGCACCACCAAGGTGACATTTGTAAACAAAAACCAAGGATTATTGTAATTATGGTTTCCATTATTTCATATCTACATATATCCATCAGTGTCTGCTAGAAGCTGCCAACATTTAAGTAGCTTGAATGATGAAGGTGAAACCATTTGTAGCTTGCTGTTGCCTGATTCATTAGACATTAAAACAGTATTTCTACTGAACTGTTTACGATAGATTCGATTTTTTCTCAGATATCTATCTACATGCAACGGAGCATAGTGTGATTAATAAATGAAGATACTGCCTCTACATTACGTTGCAATAACAGACTCTTCCCTCCAGCAACTTCATTCTCATCTTCCTGTCAAGTTGCTAGAATTGTGCTCCCTTTCGACTGCATACAAATTTTGACAAAAAAGCTGATTTCTTTTAACTGCTTTGCATGAGAATAGATTTACTCTGTAAAATGTGGGTTTTTAAACAGTTTATTACAGAAAGTGCTGGGGCTCGACATAATGTGCGCCTTAATTGCTCTCCCACAATGTACCTACTCTACATCTCAGTTGGCTCAGCTGACTCTGACTTTGACCTATTTAAGTTTAAAACCACGTAACATCATTTCTGGCCGCTTGGAGGCAGAAGAAATCTGCAACAAGTAGTTAGATACGTAGCCTTACATTATCGCGTTGGCAAGTTGTTGGGAGTTAGTGAGCAACAGTCATGAAGCAATGCAACAATGGTCATTTGTACTTGTTGTACTTGTCCTGCTGGATATTTATGCCTTTCAGTTTCATGTCCTTCTCACCCTGCAAACCCCCTACGGTACCTCATATGAGAGAGGAGCTTAGTGGATATAAATGTTGATATACTCAAAAATGTCGAGTCACTTTCAGGTATTACCTTGTGCTCAAAGCAATAAAGTTAAGAAGCAACAGAGAGTGGAGCAGTAAGGTCTTCAAGGACTTCTTTTGCCCAGGGTTTTGCTTCTCAGCCTGTGAATGAGCTGTTCAATGTAATGTTTGTTGTTGGCGGCAGTGTCAGCTATCATTTCTTGGATTAAGAAATATTTAAAATCGCTATTGTTATTTCATAAAAGTTTGTTAATTCTTGTGGAAAACATTATCAATCAGGACATTTCAGAAAAAAATATTATTTGTAGTAGAGTTGCAAAAGGTTTACATGTTTACACATTATAGACACATGATTCAATTTCAATGCAAACATGTTGATTAGTTAAGCTTGAACAGGAAACATCATGTGCACAGGTTTCTGTGGATATTACAGGTCATGGAAACAAAGCTACACACACACACATTTCAGTCAAAAGTGCAGTGTGAACAGTGGTGATACTGAGCCAATCAACTCATATTTAATAAGAAAGTGGATTCTTTTGAGGTGTAGAGGATTTCAACCATAACAACAGCAGTGTAGGATAGTTAATGTTATTCATTTGAGTGCATGATGCATATCTACCTGGACATCATATGTGACAGTACTGAAAACTTGTATCTCATTTTCGTATGTATAAAGGAATGGAAATGGATAAAAGAGGAGTAATAAAAAGAAGAGGAGGGGGAAGAGAAGTGTGAAGCTGTGTTTAAAACGGGAATGTGATGACAATTAGATAGATATGACTTCTGTGTATCTACTGTACTCTCTGTCCAATCTTAAATCTACAGCTCTGCAAGTGCAGTGAAAAATGCATAAAATCCACACCTGCTGCAGAAATCCATACAGACACAAATAAAAGGATGTCAGGTTAAAGAGAGGCTGTCAGAACTGTAACTAGGTTTATTATACAATCTGGAATATGTTTCGTATGTTTGACTGGAGCAGATTGCTTCCCACAGCTACAGACAGGGCCCGTATCTTGTCCATTAAAAAAGATGTAGCCATTCTATATCACAGCAGTTGTTGGAAGATCCAGATAAAGAGACTCAGACACCCACTTTGAATGTCATAGTTACCTCTTCCAAAAGCTCTCATTACTGGACCGTCAACTGAGAGTAACATTGTCATTTTGTCACACTCTATGTTACTAAATAATCACTCTCCTTTGATGCAACGTGGGAAGAGAAGTGCAGCAAGACATATTTTGAAAGCAGCAATTTGTATCTATCTTTTGAACTTTGAAAGGCATGCTGAGACTTTTTTTTTCTTTTGTTTTACCCCGTTCTGCCTCATCCCACTGTTCATCAACCCTTCTTTTTATAATCTTCGGTTGAGCCCAGAAAGGACGGGCTTTGATAATGATGGCTGACCCAGTATGTGGGTTTCAAGAAGCCAAGTTCTCATAGATAATTCTTCCACTTTTTCTCTGTTCATGATTAGGTAGCTGGCACATGGCGACTCAAATAGTGCCCAGAAATTTGATTGTGTTAATGCGATTGTGGTGAGGTTGGGGACTGCAAAGGCCCATGGTAATCACCACACAGGGATAAGTGATGGCTTCAAAGTAAATCAAACTGAAAAGACCCCTTCTCCCCTTAACATGTCCCTGCAGTGATTTGAAGCCATTTTATGGGGTTTAAAGACACACCACATGAGGCTGTTTACTGCTCTCTCTTCCTCACTCACTCTTTCTCTCACTCCAATTCCTTCCTTTTTTCCCCCTATATATGTGTATGTATGTGTGTATGTGTGTGTCCTCGCATAGGTTCACACTGGTCAAGAATCTTAGTTGTTAGACATTCGTATTTTCAGCAGTTTTCCACTGCATATTTTTGGTGCATAGGGCCAGTATTAAGTCTCTATCTGTCCCGGAGAACCATCTAATAGCCAATTTCATGCAAGAATGATGAAGACAAAAGTGGAGGGTTATTAGTGGAAAAAAAGAATAGTTTGGTGTTACAGCTCAGGGATCTTTGATAAGAAGTGAACAGGGATAACTGTGGGCAGTGGCATAGCTGTACGGCAGTGGTAGGGGCTCCTTGTAACTTGGCGATAAAGTAAACAAACCCACAACAAGGCAGAGGCATGTCTTTCAGATTAACACACTCACACACACACACACAAAGAAACAGGATTGACAGTCTTATTTGTGTTGGAGCTTACTCGTGCAAAGCTATGGACCGGGTTGACATTTCAAATGTTTACATCAAAGCATAAAGCATCGTGCCTGCCTGGATGACTGGTACACCCATTAGCCTCTTTACATATGTCAACATTCCCAGGAAGAGCACACAGAACAAAGGAAGACACTGTTGATGGTACTTAAAAAAGGAGGTTCTGCTTCAAAGTTGACATGTGAAAGAAAAGGAGAATAAGCAATAAGCATAAAAATGCTTTGCTCCTCCACACTACCCAGAACTATCTGATCTCTGTCTCATATTGACAAAGCTATCTTTTGGGCCACTTGCGCCCACATAGATGTTCCAGATCACGAGTTAAGAGCTGATATGAATTAAATGAAAGCTATTCAGGCTGCTTTGTGAGACACCTGAGCAGGGCTGTGTTTTCATTACAGCGCGTGGGTTTTGCCTATAGAATATGTGCTGTTGTAAAATAACTAAAGTGCGAGATTAATAACGTTTATTGTCTATTATCAGTCATTGGTATGTGCGTGTGGATGTGGCTACACTAGATTTAGGACTCTGTAATTCAGTGTACAGCATGTTAGGAGAGATTATGAAATAAGAGCTCCCCTACCCCTTCGTGGATACTCTTCAGTGACTCATTCAGGAATAGAGATTTCCTCAGAATATTTACCCGGTACAACAACATTTTTGAGAAGTGTTGATGTCCCATTATTTATATAAACATCCCAGTCATGGTTAGATCTGATATTGTGGCTGTTTGCTTCTCTCTATCAAATTGAAAAGAAGCCAAGTCAGAAATCCAGTGCATTGTTTGTATGAATTCTACTACTTTGTCAAAGAGTGTGTTTTTATTTGAGCGCCTGCTTGCATATATTTCAGTGTGTGGAAGATTGGAGAAACAAGCAAGTCCTAAACAAGTCTCAAGTCGTAGGCCTATTCCCATTTCCACCCTTTAGTCCCCTTCTTTAGGCCTACACCTCCTTTTTGTGTGATCACGTCAGAGAACCGTTATCCTTATTCGCTTTTGGATGATATGGGTTGGACCTAGGAGGGCAGTAAGAGGAGGTAACATGGCCCTTCAAACAAAGATTTTTCAGGACCACACTACAAACAAAAGGGTATGACCAGTTTCCCAGTATATACCAGATACACCAACTGGGAGATGCCTAAATGTAAATATATTCACCATTCAAGCTTCCGTCCATACTTTATGAACCCATTTTTCATAGTAATCTTTTTAAAAAATTAAAAAAGTGCTGTAAGCTATGGTCGCTAGTGTTACATCATTATTGCTGATTTGCACAACAGTCCTGCATTTTCATGTATTGTCGTGTTTGATACAACTTTATGATGTTCAAAATTTAACTTATGTCTAGCAGCAGTGAATTTGGTTCACCTTTTTACTGTTTGTATAATATCAATGCACTATAATGCGTGTGGTGATGATGTATTAGAGTATAGTGTTGGCGTCTCATTTTGTTGTAATTTCTACCCCTTCTCCTTGCCCCTCCGAAAGATTAGATTAGATTTGGCCTTAACTTTTCACATAAGCAAAACAAGTTAGGTCATATCAGCTTTATCTTAGACATTGACAAAAATAGTTGTACTTTGCTTAGGCCTTATGAATCTTACCGGTATTTGGCATTTTGTGGCAATCTCATATTACCCCTGTCAAGAAGGTTATGTTTTCACCCTTGTCAAGCAAAACGTACTGAACAGATTTGCACTAGGAGGGTGGAGAGATGGGGCAGGGGCCAGGAAAGAACCCATTTCAATTTGGTGCATATCCAGTTTTTTAACACTTGTATGTAGGATTGTTTGGCCTTAGTGGAGTTTATGGGCTGAGAGCCTCTGTAGTTTATACTGTTACAATACAGCTCTATGTTGAACATGCATTGTGTTACATTCTCTTCCCTCTTGTAATCCAAATTTTAGTATTTTGGTACCTTGGTACCTCATGATGATAGCCAATTCATCTACAATAAATAGAGTAATCCCATCATTCAATTAAATAAGACAGGTAAGTTATTTCTATCTGAAGTCATGAATATCAAGAAAAAGTCAAGTCGAGTCAGTCAGGGTTAGTCAAGCAAGTCGCAGATCCTCAGATTTGCAACTTAAGTCTGACTGGATTCAAGTTCTGTGATTCAAATTTCCCACCTCTGGTGTGTGGTCAGCAGAGCCACTTCTACAGTCACTACTTAAACAGATGCCTTTCATGGTCTGAAAGCTAATATAATCCCTCAGATCTTCTGGAAGATACAGCATAAAAGGAACATGAAATTCAATAATAAGTGGATACTTAACTTTGATTTCCACTCCCCAGTATTATATACCAATCTTTTTCCACCTAATCTGGGTGCATCTGTCTGGAGACAAGATAGTTAAGTCTGAACCCTAGATGCTTCTTATTGCTCCAAATGATGCGAGTGCATTCATGTAAGGATGTAAGAGAAGAGGAAGGGTGGGGTGTAGTAATGGATGTCTATCTCAGTCTCTTCTTTGAAATGAAGACCAATTCTTTTAATCTTTTCAGAAGGCACCATCATGAGCACTGCAACACATTGCTGCACTTGAAAAGGATTTTTCTTAAAGGGATTAAAGCCTTACACGAGTACTTTAAGGGGCAAAATCATTATTTGATCTGTGACCATCTATAAACACTAAATAAATATCACAGTAAGTGATATTACTCCTATCTCTGTAATGCAACTGTATTTAGATTCAGATAAAAGCAGAGAAGGTCATAGTTTGGTTTGCACGGGGTTGATTTGCTATTGTTAGCCCCTGTTCTGCAGTTATCTTTCACAAATAATGTACGATACTGTGAGGATTACAAGTCATGCTCATGATCAAAGCTCAAGAAATTTCATAACATCTCTTGTGTCTAACTCCACTTTAATATAATGAACACCAAAATAACCATTATAAACTGCACATTTAGATTGTTGCATTGTATTCATAATTTATCACTGAGCTTGTAAAAGAAAATACATGACGCCGCCTGTTGCTTTATCATTGTATTACTGTATAAGATTCTATATATAAAGCATGCAGCTGAGAATAACGTCCAACTCTAAGTGCTCAATGTTCTCATGCCGAGTTCATCAACATGGCATACAGTCTAAACTTCAGTAAGATAAACAAAATTCAAGGTCTTGACAATGTTTATGAGTTGTCAGAGATCAGTCAGAGTGTAAAGAGGATGCTATTCAGCTGGAAGGAGAATGACATAAAATATTTCTGGAGGAGGTGAAGCTTTTCAGCTGTGTGCAGAGGGTGGTCTCAATAATTCGAAATCCATTAACAAGGTCATTCCACCATCAGGGTGCCAGAGGGGTTGAAAAGTCAAGTGGGAGTGGAGCAGTGATCAGGCCATTGCAGGAAACAGAGTCAAGCAGCAGTGAAGGAAATGTGGTACATTCATCTCTGAGCAGAGCATAAATGTTAACACTGGATGCCTAGAACTTAAAATTTCATATGAGTGTAGTTGAAAATTCCAAAACCAAGATCTGTATCTCAGTAGGTCTTTCAACAGAGAGTGCCAGATACAAGTGTTAGTGTGTCATCTTGCAGAAATCTTGGGCATCTAGAATAACAAGAACTTTTGCCGGAAGATGGAGATCTGAAAAAAATGACAAAAACAAAAAACAATACAAATAAAAACATTAAACACAGTTGACCGTAGTTTACAACCGCCCTGCTCTGTATAAAGTGAGTGGGCAACTCTCAGTTGTACAAAGTATAGCATGAAATGCGGCTGCTGTCTGTCTGAGAGAGAGTTGACAGGATTTCAGAGCGTGGTAAATGGAAATAAGAAGTGCCACTGGAAGTGGCTGGTTACTTCCTGGAGAAGTTATTGGTGCCTTCTGTCTGCCTCTGATTACCTCACCAGCCCAGCATCCACAATTCCATGTCTATTTACTCCCAGTTTTTATTTCCATGGATCTTATAGGATGTTATCTTTGATCTTTTTTTAACAATCTGGCACAAACAAGTGCACCGATGTGTGTGACAACCAACGTTATATTATTGTGCAGTTGTCATGCTGTATGTGCCAGCTGTCGCCCAGTGGTACCACAATCACTCAACAACAATAGAATAAAATACATGGATAAAATGCCAAGTCACAGTAAAACCTTTTATGTGTCAAGCAGCTGTACTGATACTGTGTCTTTGTTTATTATGTAAACTAGATTTTTAAAGATGTAACGATTCCTTGTTTCATCGTAATTCAAATATGTGACGACTCAAATCTGTGAGATTAAAAGTGAATCACAATTCTCTTGTTAAACAGCAGAGGCACTATCTACTTTTGAATTCGCTTTTCGACGTCCTATGTCATTCACGTGATGCTTCAGTAGCTGAAGACATGGCAGCCGCAGGTGAGGATTTTGAAATTAAGGAGCCTACCATCCTGTTTCAAATTGGATGTGTGGCAGCATTTTGGGTTCCCTAAAGCTGGGGACAAACTACACCACAGACGTTGCTGATTTAGAAAAGACTTCGAGTGCACACTAACCGACTGGCTTCAGCAGATTTTTATGACGACTGGGGATCACACACTTAACGACTACGCCAGATGAGGGATCACAGACTACACCATTTGTCAAACCAACTGAAGCCAACGGAACGTACCAAACTCTCACAGGAGTGACAGTTTAAGGAGTGTCGTGATTTCCACAGATGCAGTTAGTTGAGATAACTTGCGACTCGCTTTATCAGCCTCCTGCCGACAACATACAGCGGAGTCGACGTTGAGTTCAGACGCTATTTCATTTGTCCCACCTCCTCTTTTTCATTGGCTGTGGGCGACGTGTTTGCGGTTGGGTCAGTAACCAGTTCACACTACCCGACTGCGTCCAGACTGGGCTGAAAATATTCAAACATGTTTGAATTTCTGAAGTCGGGCGGCGTCTGTTTGTCTCACAACAGATTTCTGCGCCATCTTGCCATGCCAACTGGTGCAGACTAGGACCGACTGTGAATCGTGGGTAAAATTGGGCAAAAAATCGTGTGGTGTGTCAGAAAATGATAAAGGTGAAAGACAAAAACAGTGTGCAAATATTGCAGGAGGATAATCAACTACACAAACCGCAAAGCTGTCAGGAGCTCTAGTCACCACTCAGCCAAACCACGCTAACAAGCAGATTCACAGCTCCGCTACCTCAAACGAGTGCAAGAGCCACATAGATTACAAGGTGCATGGCAAAAGAAATGAGGCCATTTTCCACGGTTGAAAATGAAGGATTTCAGCTACTGATCATCACAGTGGAGCCCAAGTATCCATCCCATCATGCCTGCACTTTAGCCAGACTGTAATGCCATCACTATACAAAATCAAAGGTGGATCCAGACTCTCACAGAGGCAGATAGCATAGCAATTACTACAGATGGCTGGACCTCCAGGGCTACCCAGAGTTATCACGCGATCACAGCTCATATGATCACCAGCAAGTGGAAAATAACGAATTTTGTAACTCGCCCTCGTTTCGAAACACACACCTGGGTCAACGTTGCTGAAGTGTTGAAATCGGCTGTAATGGAATGGGAGCTTCAACGGGCTAATCGTAGAATTGCTGTTGTTACAGACAATGCAAGGAATATGGATGTTGCAGTTAGAGAGGCCGGGCTAGCGCCTCACATCAAGTGTTTTGCCCACACGTTGGATGTGAACAGAAACTGCTGGAGCTTCCATCGCACAAGCTAATCATTGATGTCAGCACGTGATGGAACAGCAGTCTGGATATGATTGAACGCTATCTTGAATAGAAGGATGCGGCCCTCCCAAGCACAGACATCTGATGAAACGCCCTTGAAATCGATACCCTGGATGGCTCAGACATCAGTGATGCTGAGGACATAGTGAGGCCTTCTTAAACCTCTAAAAAAAGGCCGCCATTGTGCTAAAAGCCTGACTGTCTCACTCGTCGTGCCCTTAAAACACATGATCGAACAAAGCATGGCATTCAATGAAGATTCCCTCACAGTGAGCAACATGAAGAGAGCTATACTCAACAACCTGTCAGACAGATACACTGGGGAATACAACTACCTGCTGGAGTGCATTGCACTGGGCCCCAGATTCAGAACTCTGCCTCACCTAGAGGAAGACCAGCACTACGATGTGTTCCACAGGCTCAAGGAGAAAGCTGTGCAGTTGCAGAGAGGCATTTATTTTGCTCTCTTTCTCTGATTTCAGGATTTTTTAATGACTTAGTTTAATGTCTCTCTCTCTCTCTGTCTCTGTCTATCTCTCTCTCTCACGATCCAGCGATCTCAGCTCCTGTCTGAAAATGTAGATTTGCTGAGTTTAGCTGATTATTTGAAGAGATTTTCTTAATCTTGGATTTGTTTTAAAAACTCGATTTAGTTAGTTTTAGAAAATGATATTTTCTGTTTCACGTGTGAAGAAAATATGCTGTGCTTTGCAGCTTTTACCCCACGTTAGAAATAAAAAGGGATTCTTTAATCAGATATAGAAAATATAAAAGCAGATTACAATATTTTGTATGTTTTACCTGAGAAATAATTAAAGGAATCTTTTTCAGTCATAATCTGTCTTCAATCTCATTTTTTGAAATCGTGAACAAATTGTATTGTGAACCCAGAATCGTGAATCTTATCAAATTGTGATTCATTACATCCCTAGACATTCTGCATTGCAGTGTTGAGTAATGAACAGAATACAGAATAGCATGGGTATGACAGCAGTGGTTTTATACCATCAAGGCATAACATGTGCAATATAATCATATTCTTGACTTTCTTGTGGAATAATCTTTCAATTCCAGAGGTTCACCTGCACAATGTTTCTCCTTCGCTTCACATGTTAAGAGAGAGAGCAGCAGAGGACACAAGGAGAAGACCTATGCAGATGATGTGGAAAATATCTTTACTATTTCACACTAACCTTGGCATGAGACACAGATCTTGCTCTCAATTATTTTAATGAAATTTTCATCTCTCACATATGAGCAGCACACTTCAAAAACCTAAAAGGCACCACTAGAAGTATACAGCCCATGGGCAACCATTAGCCGTCAAACCGCTGTACTCTATATATAGCTGTCTTAAAGCATGTGAATGCAGAATATCATGAGGAGTACTGTAGAGGTTAAGTTTGGATGTGGTGATTACAGTCATTTTTATAATTAAAACAGTCGGTTAAATATCCATTGGATGCCTCTTCGTGCAGCTCAGGATTCAAGATTCAGCTCATGAACAAATGTGTAAATAAAAAAAGAACATGTTTAAATTAGATTGTTAACTGTGAGGTTGAGTGGTGAAAATGGTATGATCTTATCTTTTCACTGACAGCTGCTGATCGGTCTGTTAATCAGTTATGTCTTTTCTTCGGAGCATTTTGTATAACTTGGCTTGAACTGACGTGTAGTTTTCCTTAGGCACGAAGACATTAGGGAAGCACAGTGGCTTCAGGTAAGAAAACAATTTCTGCTTAATTTCTGGTTTAAAGACTGCTGGAGTGGGTCATAGTAGCCTCCTAGGGATTCCTCTCCTGTGGCTTTAACAGATGTAGGCAGCCATATGTTTTTCCTCTCTGTCAGCACTTGACAGAAACCCTTAAAAGAACATTAACAGGTGAAGGGAGGCCCAGGGGAGCAGGATCATTGGCACAACAGAATAATCAATTTGACTGCATCATGGGCACAAGGATCTGGTCTTTGGCAAGCAAATTGCAGTTATAACTCAGCCTAACATTGAGCATAGACACAGCGCAATATGTGATTAATGCTTCAGGACTACTGCAGCTAAAAGAGTTGAACCTTATTTCACATTGAACAGCAACAGACTTTGGGTTGATATGTTGCGTCAGAGATGCATAAATGAACGTTAGCTCTGTTTTCAGATTAAATATTATACTCATTTCCAACTCTATATTTTTATTTTGGGACTCCATTGGAGTAGCTTAGCATGATTCAGAGTTCAATAAAAGTCCTTATTCATCTCAAACTGCCTGTTATGCAGCCTCTCAGTTGAGTCTCTAACTGAAACAGACAATAGCCCATCTTCTTCTGGCTGGCCAAACTTCTTGAAGTATCCCTCATCCTCTTATGATTGCCGAGGTCCTGAAAACAATCTTAAAAACTCTTTATAGAAACAACAACAGTCACAAGGTGTAATTGATTGGAAGTACTGACTCTAATCCATTCCAATATGTTCAAATTTGCTTTTTTACTATCCTTGGCTCTAGCGAGTGAGTCCCTGAAGCAAGCCTAGTGCTTTTTTGTCCATGTTCAAATTCATGTTTGACCCAAAATAAGAGACTGGGCAGGATAAACATCCGCAGCAACTAAGATACAAACAATGTGTTTAGTAAATATCACTGCACTAAATTAATGTATTCCCCTGTTGTTAGTGGCTAATTAGTTGCTGTAATGTTGCTGTTAAAATGTTATTCTTTTTTAGTCACCAAATGACTGAATAGTAAACCTACCAAATGATTTATTTGTTTGCTGGAGTGCATTAAATGTACCTCAAGTAGACTGTTTTGAGGGGAACAGGTTACACTTGAAGCACTTGACCACATAAGTAAATCTGTGACACTGTAACATTACATAGTATGTGAATCAGTGCATGACAGAAAATCAGCACTGTCTGGCTGCACTGTCAAATATCCAAGATGAAGAAGCAGCAATTTCTGTTTGTGTTTACAGCACATGAAAACAAACAATGGGCTGAGAGGATTCATCGCTGTTTACTGCTGAAAAAACGTTGAAACAGCCAATGAAACAATTTAATGTAAAAAACATTCAGCCATACTAAACAATGGAATCATTTTTTGTGTATGTCTGATGCTTTATTATGTACCAAGTCACTGCACTTTGTCTAAGAGGATGGATATTATCAGTTTAATGTATTTGTATTTAAAGTAGCTCATAGGTCATAAACTAATGCTGATACCTGTTGCTCATTTTCAGCAGACAGGTTATTGGACAGTGACCTTCCAGAAAATAAGAGTGAGCAGCATCTAGTTAGCTTGTTATTTATAGCTATTGTAGCAGAAAATGTTGCTGTTAGACCACTTTGTTACTATTTATTTATGTTAGGCAGGCCACTGGCTCTTTCAGACATTTCCAATTACAGACATGCAGGCTTATGTATAAATATTTCACTATCAAGTTGTTGGTTTGAGTGTTAATTTGAGACAATTTTGTCTTTTCCACATGAATGTGCTTACAGACCTGCAGCATGCAAATATTGTAACTTTATATACGGTTGAGGATGAAATTATTAGCTCCCTATGATTTTTTTTTTTTTGGGAAAAAAATTTCCCAAGTGCTGTTTAGCAGAGCAAAGAATTTTTAACAGTGTTTACAAACGTCATCATTTTATTTTGAATGCTTGCATTCATTTACTCTGCACATAGAAACAGAATTATTTCACAAAAACCAAAAACTACCAGGGTCAAAATTATTAGCCTCCCTGATGTTTATAGTCAGCTGTGTATCCTTTTTTTTCTGGATAACAGACTCCAGTTGTTTGTTTTAGTTTTCAACAAGTCTCTGACACGTCTCCCGTGGCTGGGCCCATTCTTCTTTCAGAAATGTCTCAAACTCCTCCAGATTTGATGGCCTTCGGGCATGGACCGGGGTCTTCAGTTCACCAAACAGATTTTCAGTGAGATTCAAGTCAGGGCTAGGCCAGTCAAAAACATTCACATTGGTCCTCTGGAGGTAGTTCTTCAATAGGAGCGACATATTTTTTTGGTCATTGTTGTGCTGGAAGAAAAAGCAACAACCCCAGACCCAGTTTTACTGCTGACTGCTTAAGGCTGTCTTTCAAAATCTTCACATATTCTTCTCTCTTCATGATTCCTTCCACCTTGACGAGATTCCCAGTTCCAGATGCACTGAAGCATCCTCACAGCATAATACTCCAACAACAACAAACGATACAGTTTAGAATAATCTAAAAACAAATATGAAAACACACTCCTTCAGGGGGATATACAGTCTGGTGGTTATTCAACTGGTTGACTGATATTCCTAAATGTCTTGTCCAAGTGCATAATTTTTGTGTTTCATTGTGTCACGTAACAAAGTGTTGTAACTTGATTTGAAACAGTACACAGCTTGGATGTGATGTTCATATCACATCCATGTTATTAAACTGGTTAACATACAACCCACCAGGGATTCAGGGACTATCTGTGGTCACATGCTGAATGAAAGCCAGGCCTCAGTTTGACTGTATGGTGCCGTGATCACATGTACAGATAGGTAAGCCCTGGAGAGGGCCAGTGCTAATTGGCCTGGTGGTTAGCTCTGAGGTCAATTGTGGGCCAGGTCTGCAGGTCATCAGGGAGCCCAGTGCTGAGCACAGAACTGTGGTTATACTCCCTGGGGCGCACTGGTGGCTATTACACTTCTCCAGACATCAGTAAGGTATTGATCTGATGGAAGGACTGCAGCCTCTTTCTGAAGATCAGACCCTAAGCAAAGATTGACAGAAATTATTTTTTAAAAAGTAATGTTATTTTCTGGGTAAAATGGCCTTTTCTCCCTTCTTTTTTTTTTTTAATTCCCTTATTTATATATTTATCTTCTTATTAGACTAACTCTGTTATGAAACAGGTATAATGATTAATGCTTAAAAAAAAAACAAACTCAAAATTACTTGGAAAACAGAGCTTTTTTCCAAGTGAATGCAATATGCTTCCATACTAGGAGAAGATGAATGTAAATGTTACTACAAACTACATTATTCTATAATCACCTTAAAGTCTAGGTTTATGCTTCAGGAGTGAATATAATGAATAAAATTCCATTTTTGCTTATCTTTTTGGACTGAGGGACCAATTCACCCAAACCCTTTTACATTACATCCCAAAAGGAAGGAAAAGGGCCCATGAGAGTTAAACAAATCAATGAGGATAATTGCTGGTGAAATGGCTGACCCACCCAATAAATTATAGAACAGAGACCGGACTTGTCCCCTTGTCATAAAAAAAATAGCCCTCGTCGGCAATCAGCTCTTTAAAGACAAGATGCAGTGTAATACAGTATATACTGTATATTTGTTTCAGTTTTAGCAGATGCACACCCAGAAACCTTTCGTGAATCTAGTGGATGCAGTGGTGTTCCAGCCAGCCATGCACACACACTGAAGTGTTAATATTGTATGTAAATACGGAAGCATAGTACAAATTTATGTCGTTCCTTTCATGATGCTATTTTTCTCGTGCTTTCACAATGAGATGATTTTTTTTTTCTCTCAGCCAGCAGAGCAGCAGTCAACAAGACTGAAGATATAAGAATTGTGGACTCTTATTAGGCTAACATTAAAGTCCCTAACTTCCATTTTAACTTGAGCCTGAATCAGTTTTCAATTAAATGTCTTTTCATTTGCTTTTGGTCAAGTCAAATTTGTGAAAATGTGCTTCTTGATTTTGTTAACCTGAGAAAAGCTGGTGTTGTGTTGCATGTCATTTTGCAGTATAGGGATGGACCTGCCCTGTTGTCATCCCTACATTATTATATGAGAAGTCAATGCTCTTTTTTTTCAGTTTTTTTTGTTTGTTTTTTGTTTTTTTGATCACCTCAAAAACAGCCTACAGTAGTGTTGTCCTTTCTTCTCTCCGGACAGTGAGCTTGTGTTGGTATAAGCAGGTCAAGAGTGAATGAATGACAATGACAATGACAATGTAGAGTTCACATGTTTTTCCATTGCCAGATAGATGTATTGTGTTGCTGCTGTTTTGGTAATTTGTCAGCAAGAGAGTGAGACAGAGAGATGAGAGCTCTGTGATTCTGTCAGTTGATGATAGACAGATGTTTGCTTTTAATGATGTTGGACAGACCTATCTTCAGGTGCATTCTGTGTAAAGGATGGTACATACATAAAATTTGCATGTAGTCATTAAGCATGCTCTAGAAAAAATAACAACAACTCTTACATTAACTAGTTGTAGTAGGATTTGCTTTCAGGCGATTCTGTCTCTTGCTGGAGAAATTAAATCTATGAGGAAGATAAGACTGATGACTTATACTTACAATCCTCTCTGTCGAAGAAGTTCTGTTCTGGCACAGCATCTGCCTTATCATTTAAGGGTTTGTTATTGGTACTGAAATGTCAGTGTCTTTGTTTGATTATATCAGGCTCATAATTCAGCTTAACTTGCACGATATTTAATCACGTTGCTATTGTAATTGAAATTCTGTTCACTTCATTTTTCCTCATATAGTTAAGCAGAAACTGAAAGTATAAATACAGGAAAATACAATTCATTTGAAATGGTTAGAAGAAATATTTCAAGGATCAGCAACATTCACATAAATAGATCACAGTGATCACAAGAATGCATTGGTAGAGGGCTCATGAAAAGAAAGAGAACGTACAGCACTCTGAATGAAAAAAAAAAGCCCTTTCAATTTCTGTTCAAAGCTCCCAGGATGAGGTCAAAGTTCATCATTTTAAACTTTAATTTCTGGTACGTGTAAAACTTAAGAGCAGCTACGCCTCCAGACAACAAAACCTATAGCCTTTTAGGTGTGAAAAAGGTTACTCTTGCCTTGCAAGGCAGTTTTTAGACTGACTCCTTGAAGACCTCAGAGTTTTCCCTAAAAGAGATTTCCTGGTTTTTGACATACTTTCAAAGTCATAACAGTTTAAAAACTCCAGTGGTACCCAGAGTGTGCAGATTCCCACCAAAACCATAATTAACATCACTTCTATCAGAACAGAGAAGTTTTGATCACCATGTTCTGATCATGATTTCTCATTGACGAAGTAACCATAGCTGTGCTTCCAGTCCTAGTTTTCCTTTTTTTCACTTTTTACATGAGATGGTCATATCAAACAAAACATTGATCATAGCAGAGTATCTTGACATTGTTTAAAACAGGTCCAGAGAAGAATGATAAATGCATAGTAAATTATCCCAATCAGACTCAAAATTGAATGGCTTCTGGGGGCATGATTTATGTAATTGATGAATAAAAAGATGAAACGGTATTAAATCTTTACAATTCAAAGTCTGTTTACAGGTTAATCTATGAAATTTCTAAACACTTTGTCAGGGTTAACTTTATCTTTTTACTGTGTATTGTATGTAATTAGCTTCTGTTTGGTTGCTTACAAATTGAGGTTGCCCCAATTTGAACCAAAAGTGAGTAATGTTTGTCCCATTATGAATCAATGTGTTATGTTTCCCATGCATGCTCCTCTAAAGGATAGAGAGGGATCTTGATAATGCTGATACCATGTACACTAATTAATTGTCACACAAACCAAAGCTTTCTCGAGTATTATTTAACATTAATATCCACAACACACAAGCATTATTGGGCAGAAAAGGAAATTAAGATGTTGACGGGGATATAATTGGCATCACAAGAAGCATCTATTTTTACATGGTCTTCACACAGCATTGATTGTGATTCATGAAAAAAGGCAGTAAGAGTGCTAAATAGAGTGGTACATGTAAATAGAACTCTCGAGAAAAAAAAAAACAGGATCAAAAATCAGTTGTGTCATATTTGGCAGTTAAATTAGGATTCTGTGATGAGCAGAGCGGTGACATAGTGCTTGCCAGGAATGATGACTGGCTGACTTTGCTCTGGTGTGAGCTGTGACTCTTTCATCCCTCCCCTGACCCCTAGAAGGCCCTAAGAGTCGATGAAAGGCTAGTTTGCTGACAGGATGTTGTTTTGGGACAGGCTCTCTCTTTTGGATGCACCAAATGCCCTACCTTGCTATCTCTAAAATACCTGATGTCATCAAAAACTTTATGTCCAATTTGCAGATATGGCCTTTGCTATTTCACTGCTTGAACGGCTGCACAGAGTTAAAGCCTCGGGTTGGTGATGTCAGGTTTCAGAGCCAGCGTTTTCTTTTCTCTGAACCGGTCAGGCACTGAGTTGGGATTGAAATGAAGACTCTGGTGTCTTCAATTTATTAAGATCTTGAAGAGGGGCGCACCACTGCCCCCACAGCCATCAATTTTCTCAAAATAGAACACCCTTTAAAACTGGCAGAAGCAAAGAATCCTAATGTGTCAAATAGGCTGTCGATTGTAGACAACACCCTTGTCAGTTGCAGCAGTAGGATGGTCGTACAGTCGTACATCGTGACTCTTAGGGAACAACTCTTGTTTGCTTATCGGCAACCTGTTGGCTTCCTTGGCACTATCTTCACCAGTTTTAGGAGGTGGTAATCGCCACAGCACTGCAGTACTAGCTTACAGTACTAGCTTGTGACAATCTTTAGAGTGGTTGAAAACCAGTTTGCCGAAGTCTGGCTGGGCAGAAACCAATTCTAGGAGGTGTATACTGTTCACTTACTATCTTCTCTTTGAGAATGATTCCGCTGTCACCAAGTGGTAACTGGGACATACATTCCCTGAGATATTGGTCCAGATCATACTGACAATCAACCTGTGCGCCCTGGCAACGCAGATGACGCCAACTATGGGCCAGCTCAGATCCAGTCGTTGGATGTAGGGTTTGTTGTGATGTTCACTGAGCTGCCTTACACTTTGGCTAAACGTGATGGTTCTGCCAAGTAATAGGAGAATCTCAGCTGAGGCATTGAAAGGAGGAATTTTGTCAGCTACAGACTTGGGATGCATTTGAAGATGAGCATTTGAAGAGAGTGCAAAATTTGTTGTTGTTACAAAAGAACTACACACTGCGGGATGACATAACAGTGTGAAACAAAGATTGTTCCATTCCAACCCGCATTATGGATAAAAGGGCTTCAGCACTGGTAATGTTTTCTGTTTCTGTCAATCTATAGTATATTTTTTCATAGCCATCAAGTACAGTAACTGCTGCACTTACATGTAATTTCTATCTTGGGTCTTTTGGCTGTTTTGCTGGGCATGCGAAAAAGTGGATGTTAAGAAAAAATTATATTTGGGTAGCCTGTGTGCTTTTGGCTTGAGGTTTGCTTAAGCACTCATTCCTCCCCAAAAAACATTTAGTCATCTCTTAAATGTTTGAAAGCAGAGGATACTTTAATAGGTGGCAGTAAACCAGATAACCCACCGAGTTTTGTAGTCACAGAGAATCCGATGTTTCAGCAGCGTGTTTGCAGCAGGACATGAATAAATGGCACAATTATATAAATAAATAAATGAGACATATTCCACGGTGAATTTAACTTCTATCAGAAGCCTCAGACCACAGCTTTTTATTGCAGCACACATTATGGCCGTCACATCTCTGGGATTACCGCTATTATTTATTTATTTATCTTTATAGAAAGCAGTCATCAATCCTCTGTGACAAACATACAGTGTAGTCAGCTCCACTAAGGCTCCATGACTAATGAAATATACCATATACCTGTCCTCAGCTGCTTTTCCCTCTGCTCTGACAGCCAGTGGCCATTTGCAGGCGCTTGGGGTATAGCAAAATCAGTCAAAAAATATGCTTGAGCCATTTAGTAATGTTTTCATGGCCCAAGTTTTTTCTCCCCTGTGTGTGCATGACTCAAACGCAAGCATATGTACTGTCAGGCTTGAGATTAATCAGCTTTAGTAGTGTACAAATGCAAACATGGTGTTATCACTGTGAGGCTGATGGAAAACCAGTGTGCAACAGTTGCTGTGCAGGCAGTCAAATGTTAACTTACCTTGTAATACAATACTCCGTCAGCGAATCAAGGCTTTAGCAGTGATTCATTTTTAGGTGAAAAGGAACAAATCCTCATGTTTAATGGAAACACTTAAAATCCCGCTGAGACAATGTTGCCACTGTGAAGTGTGTTATATATTGCTGAAGCTAGAGTTAAAGAGTCTCACTTCCTTTCACACTGCAGTGTCTGACTTGTACATTCTCCTTTTCAGCTCACAAAGCCAAAAGAGAGCCTGAGATCCAGATGGCCTGTTAGTCCAGTGTTTTCAAGATTTTGGCATGGGTTCATGACAGGGCCTGCGTCCAAGTTCATGACAGTAAAAGCAAATAGAAAGAAGAATATTTGCTTCCAATGCTTTTACCTTTGGTGGTTTTTTTGTAGGTTACTAATCAGACATGCCCTACGAATCTTTGTTTATTTCATCCTTTGAGAACATAACTACTACATAATCCTGTTTTGACTGCAACCACAAAATTTCAACTAAATCTTCTACTTAAAACCATAAACACCCTTCAATTACAGTTTTACATGGTCTCTGGGTTGCACTAAATGTTATATGTTTGTAATGAATTTTGGGAGTAGACTCTAGAAGCAATAGATCCGTGTCTGTCTGAAGGATAGCTGTGAAAACTACTGTCCCAGTCCTCAATGGCAGACAAGGTTGTAATGATTTGAGAAGCGAGAGCGGATCCGGTCAAAGTGAGATCTGGTCATACACAACAGCCTTAACAGCCTTTCAGCTCAGAGGCACAATGTCATGCTTTTAGATTCTTATAGAGAGTCACTTAGGTGAGTATAATTCATTGTTTAGAGGGGATGTATGCGCTAGCATGGGTTTATATACCTCCTTTCCATGGGAGGGATTCAGATTTAGGATGGCATTACACGGTTGCCCATAAAGTTGGCATAATTTTTATTGTCAGACACATTCTTCTTTTATTCCTGTTACAAAGGTTAATTATGTTGTTGTGGTTAATTTTCACAGTGATATATTTGGAACAGATTGATCAATAAAGTTTTGAGAATAGATACACTTTATCTATTAAGAATAAATCACATTGTCACAGTCATATCATGAGAAGACTTTATGGGCGACTGTGTGCTAGTTTATGGGCAAAAGTTTTGTAAATGTCCATTGCCTATCTGTTACGGTCTCATAGTACACAAAACAAAGGCTCGAACACAATGAGATCAGTAACATAAATAAAGGATGCCAACAAAAGGTTTAAACTTTAAAAACAGCCGGGAGAGAAGAGAGGAAATGAGGCCGTGCATAAGACTATCCTCTTGAGAAACGATTATTCCTTTGTCTAAGACATCAGATCTCTTTCATCCAGCACGTAGCTCACATGATTTCCATCACAGTCTCATCTGTGTTTTGACTTTTTTATTTTAACCATTGTCAAGGGACGTTCCAATGTGAAGAGCGATCATCAGAATGATCACTGATAGCTTTGCAAATATCAAGACAATATTTGACTTGTTTCCCTATTAATATAGAAACATAACAAAAACAGCTTCATCTATATAACAGCAAATAACCAATGGCTGCATCGCACAACGTACACACAAGTACTCGGAGACGCACTATTTCTGATGACAATTCTGTTTATAAAATGCATCATACTGTCTTCATTGAGGTTATTCATGAAACAGAGAGACAGAGGGAGGCGAGTAAAATCGGGACACATTAGCTTTTTTTGAAAATCTGTGAAAATCTGAAAATCTCTGTCATAAGATAACGTAATGCAATCTACACCCAACACCCAATCATACTAACCAACCAAACCCCCTCAATCGTATTGGGTATTGGATATTTTACAGGGTGATGATCAGGATGATGGTTGTGATCATGCAACCCTATTATTGTCTTAAATTTGTTTTGTAAGCTTCAAAGATAGGAGCAAATATTTATGTCAAGAATATAAATCAACAACAAACAATAATCAAAAGATTAAAATGGCAGTTTCAGAAAACAGCTGCTGTGTTTTCTTTCAAAAGCACATCTCAGAAACCTTTTTACATTGCAACAGATGACACAATGGAGGTGGCAGCATGGCACAGAGCTGGGTGCCTACTTACAAGTAGTACTTGACTGAAATGAACTGACCCACCAGATCTGACCTAGAGATGTTTTGGGTGAAGTTTGGACAGGGAAAGACTTTCAACAAAACACAGACAGGGCCTGCCTCTGTTTCTGAATACAGAAATCTCTGGAGGATGTATACTCTGAATTCTTTGGTTTTCTCAGTATCCTG
>OMNW01018328.1:29869-45706 GCA_900303245.1 Selene dorsalis
TAATATTTACGTATATTGAAGTTTAATATTTAATTAATTTAATTTAATTTAATATTTAAGTTTAAAATCAGATCACAGGATCAGAAATGATCCTAAAAAGTTAGACTGCTATCACCTAGGCCCAGTTGTTCAAAAGTAATCTGATTGGATTTTGGGTAATGGATTGGAACAAATCTTGAACAAATCTCCAACTTTGCTTTGAACAACTGGGATAAAAATAAGACGGACTACGTGATCCTGGATGGCAAAACAAGGGATTTCAACATCAGGATAATTTTGATCCATATTACACCTTTTGAACAACTGGGCCCTAGTTGTAAATGAAATAAAGGAGCTAAAAACAATGACATAAACCTTCTTAAGACAATGAATTTAAGTCAACACAATTCAGTGGAAAAGAAAAAGGTAAATGTGTATTACTTATAAAATAAAAAAAATCTGTTATCAGATCTCATATATTGATTACTTTAGATAAAAAAAAGTCACATCTCTACAATAAATTGTGTATCAGTCAGACAACCAACGAGAAACTAAGCTTTTTGTTCACTTGCATGGCTTTATGAGTTCACTAGTAAGATTTTGAGGTGCAAGGATACTTTCATCTTACAAAAGCCCATTGACGTCATTCCCTCCTAGCTCTCTCCAGGCAACTGTTAAAGGTTTTCAGCCCATCCAACCATGATCAAATGACAACTCTGCCATAAGTTGAATTCATTTGTAGGTTTCAGTGAGCCCAGTACAGTAATTGAGTATGAGGAATAGGGGCCATAACCATTCCCCATGTTCCCTTGTCCACCTCATCACCTGCCATCTATGTAACTGTCCGTCTATTCTCCCCATGGGAATCCATTCTATCATTGCTCGTAATGGCTTTCAGGTTGTCCAGATAATGGCTTAACTGAGGTTGGGTTGTAACTTCCCGGTATGTCGGGATGACTGGCAGGTCTTCAACTACAGGCATTTGTATTTTAGTTTCTTTAATTGGTGAGCCAAGGGGCATTGATCTGCTTGAATTTATTTTAAAGAAATGTGTAATTTAATTCGCCTTGAACCATCAATATTTGTGGATCATCCATATTTTAAGAAATGACTGAAGACTGGATTCCACTTTGCTAATCAAAGAGTGATCTGTCAACAAATACTACGCAGTCTCTGTCTCAGTTAAAGTTGAGCTGAAAATCAATATAGCAACCACATAATGGAAAAGGACAGATCATGAATAGACCATTAAGGCAATATCAGCTGAGTGCTTCTTAACCTTTTCTTTACTAAGAGGACTTTTTTCTTTTGTAATCCCACGACCACTGATAACACGCTGGTAATAATGTCTCACTAAGCACTCTACGAGCTCAAAGTGTTATGAATTTTCCATGTACTCTTTAACTATAGCACTTTCTGAAATGGTGATGTTTGACTCTTCCTGCATGGTGGACATCAAACAAAATGGCTGGAAAAAAACAAAAAAAAAACAAAAAAAACCTGTTCCGACAGTAGACTCATTAGAATAGAACATCTCTGCAGCCTTTAACTATGCTAAATTCGAATTATAACGTGTCGGCCATCTTGTTATAGGACCATTTGTGTGTCTGGAATACCTGTGCCTGTGCTTTCTGAACACAAGGACACAATATATGCTGAAGGACAGTACTCAAAATCACTTATATTGACATAAAACTCAATTAGTGTTTCCTGCAGAACCATGATTGAATTTCTTTAAGGGACCAGGTAGTGTCTGCACTGTCTAATGTATCTTTCCCATCTGGTATAAAAAAGGTAAAATGGTTAAAAGAACGCACCTTACAACATGTTATGGAATTAACAGTTTTATCTGATTCTCTTCTCCATGTGACCAATATATGGTCAATATCATTTTTTTATCTATCCGAACTGCTGTCTTAACTGTGCTTAGTTTTCCCATATGAACACAAAACAGATAGGCTGCTTTGTTTTATTCTCTGCTTGACAGCTGGTGGCATTTTGTTTCTCTATATAGGCTGTCATTCTGTCAAGATGCAGGAAGAACAACAGAACTGGAAAATGGTGCCGTGGTGCACGCTGCAAATATTGGTCGCAGGCAGAAGGAGGGTGGTAAAACTGAATAAACACACCTGTTGATGGACATACTTCCATGGGAGCAAACAGGCACATTCTGATGTTGTAGACTGAATGTAGCAGAAATATTATAGTCACAGTGCCTGACATGTCTGTGCATGGATCAGCACCTAGGATTCAGAGTGCATGTCGTGTTTCTACAGTTTCTGTATCCCTTGATGTAATTATTTCCCTCGTGAACTCCAAACAGCACTCCACTGGCCTTTGTAGAAAATCCTAGCTGGCTAAAGGGCTGCAAAGTTAAATTTAGGGTTGGCATGACAGAGGCATTATATTGTTGAGTAATAAGTAAAATCGTTATAATGATGTCTGTGATGGTTGTTGGAGTCAAGGCAGTGAAAAGGGCTCATAAGGCAATACAATCAAAAACAAATAATAAACATGCTCCACACTATTATATGATAACTAAGTCAGTGGCTTGTTTCTGTTGTTGCAAAGTCCTTTCATTATAATTTCAATCCTGATGCAGGAGAGTGTACTTTATATGATATCTAAGGAAGTAATGTGTACCTCAGGAGGAAACAAGTGATTTGTGTTGCTTTTGGCAAACAATGCAACCATATTTATCCTCATCTGCCTTTTAAGAATATAGTATGTTTGAAAAAATATTAATGAATAGAATTGACAGCTTTTTGTGCAGTGTTATTTCTGTATTTTTTTAAGCCCTATTTGTATGTATGACACAGACAATTTGTCACAAATTGCACCAGACATACTGCAGTGGCTGTAAACAAACAGGAGACAGGTTTCTATCACGACATACAAATCATACTCTGTCCACCATTGTGTCTAGAAAAGCAGTCATCCAATGGTTAGACATTCATGCTGCACTGCACTGGCACAGCACTCCTTTATTAGTAGCATCAATAGGCATCACATCACATGTAAAGCATCTGCACCTTTAAGGAGTATCAGGGGACTGTTCTCAAATGAGAAGAATGATATTTGACTTAGAGGAGGATGAAGAGGAGGATCATGGCTCATCTTTTTCTTTTTCTTTTTTTCTTTTTTTTAATTCTGGGGAATAGGGACTCAATAATATGTGGATTACCATTCCAAGATGAAAAATCTATTAACATTTAATTGATCTGAGGAGACAAGATATTATTTGAGAGTCAAACCTGCAGGGCTGTGTGATGGTTTGCCTGGGCTGTGTGGTCCAGTATTATGAAACTGGTCAGATGAGCAGGTATGAAATCCATCTGCAACACAACCAGCCAGGAATGTGTGTCGCTTTGAAGTCATTAATATGGTGTCTGACAGAACCAATGGCATTGCAGCTTAAGGCAACACAAGCAACTTGACAAAACCTTAGCAAATTGAGAAAACATCTCTATCAATTTGACAACATATGCAGTGCAAATACACATGACGCAGTCAAATACAGAAATGTGCTTCGAATAGCTCAGATGACAGTGGAAGTGTTTCCAGGAAACACATAAAAGTGATGAACCTGGCTGGGTCTTGTACAGCGCTTTGTGACTTAGTTATTGAAGTGGTGTTAGGAAATGAGCCAAATGTAACTTTTATATATTTATTTATTCGTTTTTAGTAGTGACAAAGCATTGAATAACAAGCAAATCCCGATGGGTTCAACGCTTTTGTGTGTTCCCTGGAAACTCTTCCATTGTCGTTTGGAGTTCTTCATTTGCTGCTTGTCTATTTACAGATTTTCCTGAGTTCCAGTGCATTAAGCTCTCTTGACCACTGTGCAGAAATCATTGATTTAAACATACTCTGCATCCCATTTTATTATAATTTATCATTTAGCAGTTACCTAATGAAAGTATATGTGACAGTGGGGGGGCTGTAGCTATAATTGCCCTATCTCTTACTTTAGTAGCTGTGATGGCTGCTACTGCTATTAACTATTACTTCTACTAACTATTACCCTCCATAAACACAGAACACACACTGTGCATAGGGCCTCATGTTTGTGCGTAGGGCAGCATTTTGAGCAGTATGAGGTTCACAAAGGGCACGGAGTAAGTACAAGGCAAGAGAGCAATGAGAGCTGTAAACTGACACCACACACGTCGTTGCAATCTAACCAATCACTGATCAGAGGTTAGAGGGGAAGAGATGGTGTCCAAGAGACATCACCAAACAGGAGCAACAAAGAGGGGGAAAAAAATTAAAACTAGAAGAAGCTCTTGCTTCACTTGAAGGTGGATATGTTGCTGAGAGGGGATATTGCTAACCTACTTCTGCCACTAGTCAAAATTACTCTATTGTTATTTCGGCTGCAACTACTACTGCGACTACCCTTTTGCAACTTATAGGGAAACTAAAATGCCAGCCAGGTTTTGCGTATGAGCTGCCATCTTTGACGACCTATACAGCTGAACAGACTCATATAAATACATTACATCAAATCTCTGGAGGTAACTTCAGCTTGGACAGCTGTTTTGCATCACTTCTGATCACTGAACTTGACTGTAGGCTTGCACAATGACAATGCTACAAATGTAGAAGGAATGAGAGTAGAATAACTGCAGGAGCACAGCTGTAATGAAGAGAACTGGCTTCAGAACTTTGAGAACAAATAATAGAGACTGCATCTGCTTCTTTTATGTGGCAGTGCTGCTTGTGTGTGTGAGTTTGTGAGAAAGTGGGAGAGACGGAGAGAGAAATGCACACACAAACCGGCATAAAGTGATGAAAAGCAGCTTAAACTAAGAGATAGGGCAAGTATAGAGGGCCAAGAAAGGTTTTTTTGTACTGCAGGGCGAATTGATGTGGAGCAAAACAATTGTTCAATAAGAAATACGATATAACCACTATAGAGACGCAGAAACCAGATACAATGCAACTACATGAAATCCTTGTGAGGACTCTTGTTGTGTGTTTGTACATTGGAAGCATGCCTGGGTGGAGAAAGGTGGCATACAAAAAAACAACACATACATTTTCTCATCCGTTCCCATGTAAAAAAACAACAACAAAAAAAAAAAATCGTGGTGCTGTGTTTTTCCTCCTCCAGAAGAGGGCAATGAGGCTATACACTCATTACTCCTTGACGTGTGGTCACCAGAGAGGGCAGAAAAGTAGTGGTAAAGTAGTGTTACACTGTACATGTTTTGTCTATTCCTGAACCTCTTATTAAACTCACAACATGTTTTATATAACTACATTTAATGTGGCTACTATATTGTCTTCTAAAAATGAGAAACAAGTTTGATGCACATTTCTTTTTACAACAATATTGTTAACTCAACTGGATCAAGACGCCTCGCTCTCCCACATGTTTATGGCAATCCAACCTTGCATCCAAACATAATTAGGCAGGATTAGAGGAAGCCCCTTCTCATTATCTCTTTAGAGAGTCTCACACTCACAGAGGTTTTAATTGTGCTTGACTGGCAGGACCTTGGTGCCCCCTTCACAATCATTTGATCTTCAAAGAGTTCCCTCCGTGTGGCAGCACAAACAGCCCTCCATGATCTCCACTCACCTCTCCATTTCCTAGGTGCTGTCACTGCCAGGGGGTCGGCTCATCTATTGCCGTCTATGAAGCGAACTGTGTGCACTTCACGGCAAGGTTACACATGTAGCTCATAATGCTCAGCATGTTGACTGTGCAGAACACCTGTGAGTGTGTATTATTGAAACAGAACACAGCCAGAGAGAACAGGGGAAGGAGACACACTGCCTTGTACTGTGTGGGTGTTTTGACACTCAGATTTCAGTCTCCGCTCACAGACATCAAAACAGCATCATTCTCTAGAACAAATGGTCTCAGACCATAGGGGAAAGTCTGAGGCATCCTCCAATTGCAGATCAAACAAGGCGGTCTTGGACAAAAAAAAATGGCCTTAGACAAAACAATATCTGACAAAACGGTATCAGACAAACTGACTGGAGATAAAACAGTATCAGGACAGGCTGCCTCGGACCAAACAGCCTCAGGCAGAATCTGGTGAATGTCCCTGCTCCCGCCTGTCATGTGAAGATTACACTTTTCACTGGTATGAATAACAGTTCAGATTTGGATGTGTGCCCCTCAAAGTGAGATTGCAATTTTAGCAAATATACCTGCAGATTTTGAGAGTTCAAAATTACCACTATTGTCAGAAAACCTACCACAAAATACCACGTATGATATATAATTATTAAGGAAGCTAATGGCTATACACTTGGTGGTATTTTCAGTACATCAAAAGCTTAACATTAACAAGTTTAACATTAAACTTTTTTGGTTCGTTTTTTTCAGTTCATGTTGGGTACAAGATGTGGTTTGTTCCTCACTCAGAATAAAATTAAAGGAAGGTTATGTTGGTGCAAGCTGCAATATGTGCAAGTGAGGGCTTCGCTGCCTCACCGGAGGCTGTTTGGTCCAATAGTGTTTTATCGGAGCTTAGCCTGATGTTCGATTGTACAACACTTCATAGCTGACATTGTTTTTCCTGTGACCTGAAGCCTTGTGGCCTTAGGAACGATGTTGGGTGTTAAGAGTGGGCTGTGTGCACTCATGTGTTTGTGTTTTTACTTTGTGCAGGTTATTGACTGTTCTCTGTGGAATTTTTCTCTTACCTCGGTCACTTGATCCGCTGCTTTCTCCCTTCCACCTCAGTGTTTGAGCACACTGTACCTGATTTGTTTTCATCCTATTTCCTGACAGATGCATGAGGGACACCTTGAGTGTTGAGAGTAAGAGAGCAGCCCATGGAACGAATTTGCAACACCACACCCTTGGTACAGGTGAAGAGAGCTGTGAAACAGCACCAGTGAGAGGGAACTTTGTCCCTGTGAGGTAAATTGCAGCTCTTGAACAAAAAGGAATATTTGTACACATGACGTAGGAAGGGAGGAAGTTCACTGACCGCAACCAATTACTGAGAGCATCCTGGGCCATTTTCTGTGCTTAACTTTAATATATTATAATAGGCAGCACCCGGGCTTAGTTCAACACCGTTCATAAATCTTACTTATTTATTTATTTATCTATCTGTTTTCTCCTGTGTAACTTTAAGTTGGAATGAAAACCTGCACAATGATGACATAAGGCACACGCTTCTCTGCTTTCACCAATTACAAAAATGAATGTGAAGAATCTGACTTTTTTCCATAGCCTTGTTTTAAGCATGGTTTATACATGCCAAAACATGGATATTCTCTCCTGAGTTTGGATTCCAGGATTTTTCTGTAGTGTGATATTTAAATAAATGAATTGTACTCAGGGGTCAGGCTATTATTTCTATCATTTCCCTGTAACTTCACTGCACTATATAACATTGTGTAACAGATAGCTATAACCTTGGGTGGTGAAATCTATTGCATTTTACTATGCTGTCTCCTTTATCACTATCCACCGCCATGGGTTCCAAAAGGGTGGTTCTGAACTGAATAAATCATTTTGCATATGCATCCTCACTGAACTGTTCAGTGTTGACACACATAATACAAAAAAAAAAAAAAAAAAATGCCTGGAATATTACACAGCTCTCTCATGTGGAGCACCAAGAAAATTGCCTAAGGTGGAGATGGAATCCTCCTTTCTTAGAGAAGCAAACAATTTGTTTGGACAGGTTAGTTCTCTAGAATTCATGATTTGGGAGCAGGGGGAGGATCGTGCATACGAAATGTTTACATATATTTTTGACCACAAAAAAACATTTAGTGTTCCACAGTAGCTCACGCTCATATTAGCGAAAGGTGCAATCTTTGTGCAGGATGAGCAGGGCAAGTTTACGCATTTGATAAAAACTGGTTGAGAAGGCTGAAGAAATATGCACATGCTAGAGGGTGTTGAAGAGGCAGCACATTCAAGAAGATGCAGTAGAATCTTTGAAATGAATTTATCCAGTAAAGCCGACCGTGATCCTCATACTGTTGTTACAAAAAAGCAGTGCACGTTTTCTCCCCTTTTAAAGCAGGCTGCTGTTGTTTTGTTGCACCAGGCTGTACATACATAACCTCAGACAATTCATCTGCCATGCATCAACTCTGATCTGTCGCAGTTTAATACACACCAAGCTATTGCAGTGACTTATAGCGTATGGCTGCACATGTCGATGTTTTTTTGATCAAACTTGTGTATTTATTCTCATATTGATCATGTTAAGGCAGTCTGTTGTGTGTCAGTGCTTGTAATAAGTAAGGCCTCTGTTCAGCCTCTGTAATGAAAGCACAGGCTCTTTCTTTATTGCTGACTGCTCCATCCGTTTTCACACCTGTACAAACAGTCTATTCATGAGGCAATCCACTGGATCTCAGACCGGACTCCCAGTGCCTAGCAGCAACCTCGGCTCTTGAGGACAGGCCAGAACATCTCTTTCAGAAACATTGTAAGCCAGTTTAGAAAAAAAATGTTCCAGGGGAGCAACAAGCAACAAGGTGGAATAGAAACATCAAGGAAATATGGTAGTAAGGTTCTATCTATTACAAGATCACAAGGGGGAAGGGCCCTCTATTTTACGGGCTCAAAGCCTCTCCTCTGATTGACTGGCTGTTGAGATCAAATATTTAAATTAAGCAATTTTACATAAATCTTTAGAGAAACCAAATCCTGCAAAACATATAGCTGAGAGCTGGGACTGTTTTTTTGTGACATCACAATGTTATGAACATCCTTTCAGCTCATCTTAAAAAGGAACTATGAAAGTCCGGTCGCTTTTCTGCTGTTTTGCTAACCCTCCTCCGGGCCATGTGCATTTGTTTTTAACGAAGCCAGCGAAAAGAGCAATCCATGGAGTGCTGGATAATGTTATATAATATAAACAATGATACGGCATTTATGTTTGTGTAGTCTTAACCATCATAAACGAAAGATTACGCGTTACGGGGCATGTTTGTGTCGTGGTGCACAGAGACGAGAGCTGGGACACCGGGGTGGAGGCCAAGTACTGCACTGATGTTGCAAGGTTGTTTTTCAGCCCAGAGACGCCAGGTGGAAGACAGAGAGCCTCCATTCTCCCTGAAACAAGTTACAAGTTATGTTGTAACCATCACAATTACTCCGAAGCTGTTTAATTATGGTAAAAATGTAGCATAGCCACGGGAAAATCCTGCATAGTTCCTCTTTAAGGCTTGGTTTCTGAACAGGGGCTGTGTGCTTTTGTCTTACTGTGCGTTGTGATGATGCTTTTGCTGTATAAAAATAGAACCTAGCACTGCTTGGTAATCAATAAAAACACAGAAATTTCACTTTATACAGTGTGAGGCCAGGAAAGATGGAGAATGCCAATAGACCTGCCTAGTGAGTGTTTACTAGCTATTTTTTTTTCTCTTGTCATTTAAAGATATAACATAACACAAGACAGAGAAATCACCATCACAAGTATTCTCATACTACGAACAACCTTATAGTCTGAACAAATGCTTTGTACACGTTGTTCTCAGTCAACAGGAATTACAGCTATGGTTGAATATTTGGGTGAGACAGGTGAAGTTTCTGAGATCCACAAATAGGATACTGGTGTCCAGCTGTCAAATCGAGCCATTAGAATTGCTTGCCAGCTCCAACCGCTGTCAACTACAAATGGGCCAACATCACTGAAGCAGACTTTTTGCACACACAGGGAGATCGTGTTACCACTGCACAGACGCTTCAGTCTTCCTTTTGAATTCACTCAGATCACACTCTTGACTCTTGCATCTGTGTGTTTTCTTGAGGACTTCCAATTTTGAATGAGACATCTTTCCAACATAATCATCATTGGTTAGCACTTTTGAAAGAGAATAGTTCAAACTCTGTAAACTACATAATGATGAATTTATGGTTGTACAGTATATTTGTAGATTTACAATGCAGCAGCATCAGGAACTGTTCTGCCTTCCAGGTTGTAGGAAAAAAAACTATTTAGTGTTAGCTCACTTGTAGTTATTGAATGATTTTAATTCACATGCAAACTTAATGATTATTATGTGTCATTAATCATATCTTAGTTTGATTAAAAAGCAGGTTACATAAATGTGGATTAACCATATCTGTGAAAAATGAAACAGCTGACCACAGATCATACAATTTATATCACATACTATTTGCTTATCCTGTATCTAATTAAAACAGGAAGTACTTCTCTTGCGGCCTTTGCAATCGAAAAACAACCCTGGAGGAGCTGGTTGCTCTGAGCCACAATAATGTATCACCAAATGTTTGCAAGCCAATACTTCCATTAATTCTCACAGCAGCATTAACATCTCCCTTGCTGACTTAAGCAGAAATGCATTCATCCCCAGTGCAATGAATTCACAGCGACTCTATGTATCTTTTTCCCCTCGTTCAGTGTGATCGGCTATGTGTGCATTTACATAGTAAGTGTTTGAGATTATGTGAGTAATGTGAACTTTAGTGTTGGTGCCCCAGAGAGAACTCCTGACAAAACAGAATGCAACACGCAACAAACAGCAGAAGCTGGAGGTGGAGCTGGCCTCGGTTTACAATAAGAGAAATGACAATACTTGAGCACTACCTTGGGGGCTGAGGTTACAAACACTGGAGACGGTGTTATGCAAAGCCAATAGAGCATAGCCCTGTATTACAGGTTGGATTAGATAAGTGTGGCGCTTCAGTTGACTGGCAGATTCAATTTGCTCAGCTGTATTGCAGACAAGGGGTGTCTCAAGAATAAGGGTGTGGAGCCGATGAGAAGTGACTACAGTGGAGCAAAATGTCAGGGTAATTCCTATTATGCACTAAAGCGAGTGAAGAGAGGTTAAAGGCCATAAAACAATATTAAAGAAAACAACTGTATTTCAGGGGTTGATACATAATATAGCCAAAGTGATATTTACTTATGAAGATGAGAAAAATACTAGAAAAATTGTACCTTGAAAAACTAATGAGTTTGTTTGAATAACATTTTATTTTGAAAAAAGATGACAATCTTGATTAAGAGTAAAAAATAAATGTATCCTAGTTATAAAGTGACGTCACAAAGTAACTTAGGTATATGTAGAACAATAAGTAAAGGTGGGCAGCTGCAGAGCTTTAATAATTTTCTTTGATTGCTTGGCACTGATGGGCAGCCAGGTCCTCGTAATCTTCGTTTCATTTTTTTCCCTGTTGGGAAGTAATGCCACAGCCTGTGCCTTTGTATATGATATCACTTTATAACAGAGAGTGACTGAAGCACTAAAGCCTTGTTCTAGTTGTAAGATATGAAAGTTAAGCCTACTCACTGCTTTGAATTATTTTTGTATATTAATCTTATTATTATCTATTTGCTGTGAAATCCACATTAACAATACATCTAAGAAACACAGCCTACTGTTTTCTTTTTTTCAACAGTTGTCTTTCCTGCGTGTGGCAGCTGTAACTGTGTTTAACTTCATAATGTTTGTCCACTATTTTTACTCTGACTGTTTGCTGCTCTGCTGCCAGTAGACTTGTCCATGTTTGTGTTTGGTTTAATGCGAATACACTGATGGCCAGATTGGGCAAACCCGTGTTGACATACGGGTTCCAAACCACTGTCATGTGACCGCTTAATGTGAATACGGTTGTTAGGCCTTGTGAAGCAAGACATCAATGAGTTATGCTAAATTTGTATTGTATGTACTACAGTCATTTATAGCAGACTGAGGGTGGGACTTCATGTGCCCTTGTGTTGTTTCAAGATGTCAGCTAGACAGTAACGTACAATCCTGCAAGTCTTTGTTTTATTTTGTCTTTGTGGGCAGGCTTAAGTGGATATTGGAGTGAATGGATATGTGTCTGTCATAACATAAGTTAGGAGAGTGTTGAATATTGTTTCTGGCACATGATTTGGATTGAAGTTGAAATGGGTTATCTTATTTGCAAGATGGAAATTTTGATTTAATTACACTTTGATTGTTACATGTTAAAATGACTCTAATTTGAGGTTAGAGTTTGAGGTTTTTATTTATTTATTTTTTGCTTTGTTCTGTTTCAAGTGTTGATGAGCTGTCTGGGGCCAGTAATTAAAAATGTGCTGGCAAGATTTCTCTGGTTGTGAGCTGAGTAGTGCAAGTTTCTACCTTCAAAGTAGCCACTGTGACAAGCAGACACTGTGCCACACATGGCCTGGTCTTAAGTCAGTTTGTAACAACTTAAGCTGGTGCCATACAAACATACATTCATGCCGCAGTTTTTTGGAACAATCTCAGACCTTACTAGCCCAGTGCTTTTAATTAACTGTGTTGTATATGTGGCTGGGTAGTCACTGGCACCCGTTTTTGATTCTAGTAAACACACTGGCATTTGAGGAACTGGATTAAAACTATTGCTCAGGAGGGAAATGATAATTCTGGAATAATAAATACAATAAATATGTATGTGATCTGCCTCTGGACACCAGAACTGTGTGGTGTGTGCTCGGTGATTTTGCAGTCCCTCGGTGAAATGAGCTGGAACAGCTGCAGTGTTTACATACACACACTTGTGCATGCCTACCCTAAAAGATGAAGAGGTAATCAAATGATTACACAGTCTGTCTCACCCCGCTGAGTGTTATCAAGAAAAGACTTGAGGGTGTCCTTCCAGGGGATTGTCAGGAAAGGGAAGCATTTGCTCCCTGGCCAATACCTTTTAGCTGGCACATGAATATGAAGCAACACTGCACAACAACAGATTGAGTGTCAAATATGCAGTCTTTCATGATTGTGTTGTTGTATCTTCCAACATTATTGAGCACTGAATTAATCAACCAAATAATCCAAACAAGCAATCCAATATCTCACACCCCATTCTGACGGTTTCTAAGGAGGAGATATCATGGTGGGGAAGGACTTTATATTTAGTTATGATGTGGAGAAAACACACATTGTTTAGTACCAACTGAAACAACAACAACTATAAACAAAGCAGTGTGACTTGAAAAGAGCAGCAAAGCTTTACCTTCATATGAAATCCTTTTAAGAAGGATGATTGATTTCTTGACATAGTACATATTCTATAGCAGTCTGTTGCATTTGTCAACAAATTAAGATATTTAGTACGTGACACTGCTTACATACTCCCTCCCAGCCCTTATAACTTGCAGTTTAAATGTGATTGTTGTTGTGCAAGAAGATCATTTCCCGTACCTTGAGAGATCATGACATAATGCACATGCATGGCAATCAACAGTTTATTTTATAGTTGTGTCTGCTAACTCCAGTGTAAATAATTACTTTTACTAGAGTATAATAATGGCAAATGGCAATGTAAACACATTCACACACTGCACTGCAACTTATTTCTTCAGGCGTTGCCTCAGGTGGTGTCCCCTCATTTAAAAGATTTCACAAAAAAAACACTGGTAACCAAACAGATCATTATGGATAGATACGGGGTAAAAGGTCTGTTGGAGCTCAGGGCATGCCCTGTGGCAGAGACTGGATATAATTGTCTCACCCTGAATTGAGACATCTGAACTCTGACAGATTTGTGTATGAGGTGGACACGGACAAATCAAGGTCTTGTGCAAGACTGGTAACTGCAGTGAACTCAAAAAAGGCAACCAAAGAAAGCGTACGTGCATGTCTGAGACACACAGAGTTTTACATCAGTTTTACATCTCCTCTCTCAGGCTTCTCGTCTTAGTTACAGAAGTCCTGAGAACTTGTTTAAAGGCTCAGTTTCTGAACACAGGCTGTGTGTATTTGTCTGTTGAAGAAGTAAACAATTATTATACATTATGTGGCATTTAAATTAACATCATAATGCCAAAATGTTCATGTTCTGACATGTAATCATTTGCAACAACTGTGACATGTGACAACTGGCTGCTTTTGCAGCAATGCTCCATCCATATACACAACCTTCACAAAGGCTAATGTTAGCTTGTATAAGCTAGCTTCGGTAGTTATTATTATTTTATTATTTTATATTATTATTATTATTATTTATTTATTTAGCCTTTATTGCTCAGTCTGTCAAGTTACATTTCTCACTTGTAGAATTAATATTTTCACACTATTTTAACACTGCTGCTTGCACACTGACTATGTGATGTGCGGATGTGTCTGTGTGTGTTTGTTTGTGTGACTAGCCTGTGTTGTGAAGTTGTGGAGTTTCATGGAGTTAGGATTGGTACGGAGAACCAAACTTGGTATTGTGACAGCCTGTGAAAGCAACAGGAAACATAATGAAGAGAACGAGTAACATATCCTGTCAGAAATTAAGCAATTCAGATGTGAAATGCATTGTTCAAAGTCATTCTTAATCGCATTTTAATCACTCAATTATACACTGTACAGTGACGTTCAGGATTCAGAGTGACACGGGTATAATAATTAGCTGTGTGAGGGAAATGTGGGCCATAGGATAAGGAAGTCAAGACATGTGCGTACAGAATCTCCACAGGCATGCATTATACAGCCATCTGTATCTGTACATCAATCTAATAGAATGACATACAGGACGTCTGTGAAGGAGACATTTAATGCCTTGTCAAAACATTACCCCTGTGACTGTTCTCCCTAAATTTGACAGACTACCTTGTCAAGGCATGGACCGTTTTATGTCTCCCATCTGCCTTGTCCTGCTGACAGACGGCTGAGTCAGACAGTCATGCCTGAGAAGGGATGCATAGCGACACACTCAAATACACACACCCACTGACCCATTTACCTTTTATTTGTCCACTTACGCAACGCGCAGCTCATGTTGTATATCTATTTTGTGCGTTATCAATCTGTGTGCATCCAAATTCTGACATGAGCCTATGGTTACAGGGCTATGGTCACAGTCTTAATTAATTCAAAGCTTCATGATGCATGACAAATTAGTCTGACTTCAAATATAAAGAGAACTATGACACAACTTGTTTTCTACAGCTGATAAGCTCCAAGTAGTAGTACAACGTGTGTACACACACGCACACACACATACACATACACACACACCATAATGTGTGCTCATTGGATATGGTCAGATTTTTTTCACGTCTGCCTGTGTATGCATTTAGAGAGTTATTACTAGCAGAAATGGTATGGTTTTCACCCTGTGCTTGTGTGAGAGTATGTGCGAGTACAGTGTGTGTGTGTATGTGTATGTGTATGTGTGTTTGTACTCCTATCATGGTGAGGACAAGTGTGAATTTTAAACCTTTGGAGTGAGGACCATTTTGTAAAGTGAGGACATGTAGGCCGGTCCTCACCATATTTTCATTGTAATGGCTTCTAGAGGCTGTTTTTATGCATTTCTCCACGTTTCAGAGTGGTCGCCAAAAAGATGCCATTATTGGAAAATGTGTGGAAAAACTTATTGTGTGTGTATTTCCTGGATACACACACTTTTTGCTCTATGCTGCCCCCTACTGTCAGTACAGTACTAACCACATAAAGGCCTGTTCAGTCCTGGTACACAATATGTCTGAGGTGATCTTATCACAAGGCTTTAAGCAGGTGTTCTTCTGTTTTCCTTACACTTTACATGACCAACACACTCATTAAACATGCTGTTGACTCTAAGCCACCTATCTACTGTCTTTATAATTTGCTCTCCTCACCTGGCCTGTTTGTCAGATAAGGCTCATATGTAAGATGCATGTTAAAAGAAAGCACAGCTCCACTATCAGCAGCTACAGGGTAGGGATAATGTGTACAGCACATCATCTTAACGTGTGTGATGTCCTCAGGACCACCAGAGTGAGAGTCAACTTCACCAGTGTATCCAGTCAGCTGTAGTAACTTTGGACGGCCAGAGACCATTTGTCCTGACATTCATGAGAATTATCAGTGTCCAGCCTACTGTTCCTATGCTAGCATGCTAGGCTTGCAGGTCTGAGCTTCTTACTCCCTGTGGTAGAAACTTTGTTGCATAACAATAACAAGTAT
>OMNW01018329.1:0-26823 GCA_900303245.1 Selene dorsalis
GAGAATCACATCTAGACTCAACAAACAGAGTGAACCATCTCTCTTTTCTCTTCTTGGAGCTTGGAGCATGCTTTGATGGCTGACAGGAAAACATTTGTTCAGCTAATGAGGTTAACCCCAAATTTCTGTAAAATATATTTTGATTATCTGGACAGATACAGGAACTAATCAAGACTTGTTCTCAAAAGTTGTTTTAGAAAACAGAATGGGCTACATGGACAGAACTTAAAATGGAATGATTTGTGACTGATGTTATTTGTTTGCAATTGAGTGTTACAGAGGTTATATCCTGTGGTGTTTTTGTGTTATTCTTCAGTAGAGCCGTAATTATTTGGCTACACTCAAGGGTGGGAATATGTGGGACTTTCCCATCATGCCTCAGTCATGGCTTTCTATCTAACCAAACCAGACTCTGAATCAGTGTTAAATGCCCTGTTTGGGAGTCTGAATGTTTTGTATTGTATTTGTATTTTTCTGTTCTAAAATAACAATAAAACAGATCTTCACTGAACCATTTATGTTATCTTTCAGAGTTTCTAGTTGGTTATCTACTCGGATGAGCTATTCCTTTTGCGGATGCTGAAATATCTAACTCTCAAAGCTCATAACAAACAAAAACTATGCAGCTCCAACCATTTCAGGGAAAACCATGAGTTGAAAAGAAGGCCAGTTTATACTCAAACATCAGCAACAGAGAATCCAAAGAAAACAAACAGATAGATGGCTCATAAGAAGATGAGCTGGTCCAAAGGCAGTCAGAATTTCGCAGGGATTAGTTGACCATTACGTGAACACAGTCGATGCCTCAGGACAAGATTTGGGTTCCCGTGGGCCACCCATGCTGGGATATCAACTCTAAAAACACACCTTATGTAAGAATCTGTGTTTTTTTCCTAATCTGGCCTGGACAGATACAAATGCCAGTCAGCTAAACATCCTATGCAAGCGTTTTCTCAGTTTTGTTGTTGCTCTGATGGCATGATTTGTTCTCTCCACATCAAGGCTTTACATTCCCTCGAGGCTGACGGAGCAGAGAAAGAGGACAAGACCTTACAAGCTAAACAAAAATCCTCCCAAAATAAAAAAATAAAACTTGAGGTGGCGGGGGGAGGGAGGTGTTTAACTTGGATGTCCAACAAAATGTGCAGCGTAAACAGAAATAGTCACACACAAGAATTGCGCAGGCACACACACAGAGAGACGACCTCTAACCTGAAGGAATGGCAGGAGCCAGTTTCCTGTGCAGATTGTTCCATTACAGCAACAGTGGAGTGGAAAAAAAAAAAGGAATATAAAGTCTGGTAAAACTTTCCTGCAGCTAATAGTCATGCAGAGGTGTGGGGATCATTTTTTGAGTATTTATTTAACATCAGGGTGAATCTGAGGACTCCCACCTTTTGGTTTTCAGCTGCTTATCTTTATTTCTGAACCACAATGTGTCTTGTTTGCTTTGGAACGGTTCAATTGTCTGAGGTGGCTGCAGTCGTGGGACTGAAGCCTAGCTTGCAGTTTCACTCACCTGTTCAAACACCACTGGGAAAGGAAGTGGGCCATTTCATTCTATGATTCTTGATGAAACCATTTTATGCGGTGCCCTATTACCCCTAAATCCTTTGATCTAATTTTAATGGTCTGAGCTGAGCCCTGAAGTTTGGCGGTTTGGGGTTTGGACATGGAAAATAAAGGTTTTTAGAGGTGAGGGTGGTTGCAATTTGCCGACAAAGTGATCGTGCCCGACGGCAGTTTGAAGTTATGTCATAGCAAATCGGCAAAAGCTGGGTGACAGTGTTTCCTCCATTGAATAGATTCTCAGAGAAAGATAAAAAGCATGTGTCTGGCTCTCTGCCATTTGGGGGAGGGGGGGACAAAAAGGAGGAAGGAGCAAAGACAAAGACAAAGAGCCTAATTGTTGAGATTACAGAGATTACAGTAAATTTAGCTGAGTAGGAGTGAGATAATGTGAAAAATCTGTGGGCTCTGTCGCAGACTTGTCTGCCAGAGGAAACATGGCGATGATTCGATGAAAGCTTCGACTTAAAGGCCAAGTTTCTCTCTGACCTGCTTCAGCCAACGCATCTGGCAAACTTGTCAAAACAGTCTCACGAACCAACACCAGCAGACAACCAAAACAAGGAGCAAACTACTGATTCAATTGCTCTGCGGTTACATACGTTTGTTTAGGTTTTTTTTTTTAAAAGCTATTTTACTGGGTCCACGGCGCTGATCAGCGTTTCTGTTAATGTGTCCGTGGTGCCAAATGTGTTGCTAGCTCCCAGCTGTTTGCCAGATTTTGAGTAGGCCATTTAAAACAACATTAAAAACCATTTGATATCAAAGCTACAAATCAGGCAGACAAAACATGAACCTGATCAAAGCACCGAGAGAAATTCTGAGGAAGGCTAGACTGGATGGGAAATAGTGCAGAGCATACCGTGAAAATAATGGTGCTGGTAATTAAAGCAGCTAATTAATACACAACAGGCTACGAATGTGACGTTAAAAAGGACGAGGGCGGTGCGATAATCTGACAAACGCAGAGAAATCAAGATGACAGACAAAGCGTGCAGAAATCAGGCGTAACATCAGCTCTTACAGCATTTTTTCATTTTTACAAAAACAATATCCCAGGGAGGTTATCTGCTAAACACATCCATCTATTTTTCTGTATTATGAAATTTCGAGTGGTGGGAGATTGCATCCTGACAGAATCATTTCTCCTCCTCTCATGTGTAGGGATTGTGTTGCAATAATGCCTCTAGATTTGTTGTCTGGGATCATAAGAGCTTGTTTATAGCCGGTGAAGTAAAACAAAGGATTAATACACAAGAAATAAACTGTTGTTGAAATCGCTATGGCAACCGCGCAGTGTCCTCTGTAACCTGCGCTCAGAGCTGAGGCTTCCGTCCAGGAAAGTTCTGCAAAGCTAAACACTGTCGTCATCAACACCTCTAATTTAGTCCAGCGTTACCTTGTCTCAGATTATACATAGTTGCGATCTACAGTAATTTCCTCTGCTGCTGTATCTGTTCATCATTCAGTGCAGTGATCTAATGTTTCCAAATAGCTGTGGCCATCGAGGGAAGTAATTCCCATCATCATTACTGTTCAGCGACGCTACACAGACCGTGTAAAGAGGAGAGAGGAGAATTTTTTCAATTTTCCCCATAAGTCTGAGAGGATGTAAAGAGTAAAAACATCTTCAATCACTTGTAGTGATGCATTTTTCTGCTGACTCGGTGAGATTGCAGAAACTGAGTCACCGGGTGAATGTGTTTTCAAGTGAAAGACTGTGTGTTTACAGTGTGTGTGTGTGTGTGTTAAGGACAGCCCAATTTTCAGCTGAAGGAGGGGGAAGGGTTAGACAGGCAGAAAACCAATGAGCTCCAACAAGAAAAATAAAAGTAACAATGTGAAGAAGAAGAGAAGAAGCAGAAACATAACATGTGCTTCCCTGTTTTACACACAGTGACTGGGAAGTTTTGCAGCTGTGTGATGTTACCCGTCTTTATCTTGTCTAACTCTCTAGTTGTTGCACTGGTTTCCATGTATTTCCACACAACATGTAGATGGATGAGCTATGATCTCATGTATCACATGCTAATACCTCACAGTAAACACCAAGTGTGAACGAATGTTTGCAGCATTAAAATACAGCTGGAAAAGAAAGGAGACTGGCTTAAAGGGATTCATTGCATCACTAAAATTGATGATGTACTGATTTATAATTCATCATGACTCAAACAACAAAAATGACCCAATTCATGCAGAACAAGACTACAAGTTCATAACAACATTTGTGGCTCTGTCAGCCTTTACTTGAGTGTTTTGAACAAAAATGCTTGGATGTACATGCTACAGTACAGGGACAATGATGAGATTCTGAGATTTAGCCAAAGTAAGCAAAGTTGCCTTGATCGCATTCCTGCCAATTGTTGCTAATACCAGTCATCTATGAGTGAGATCAGTCGATCCACTTTCTGGTTTGTCTGTTTTGGCCATGTATTGCAACGTGTTGTTTTTGTTTTGGTGGCCTGTCTTGAGTTGGTGTATTAAACAAGGAGATAGGTGGGACTACGCTACACGGTGCCCAGTGCTTCAGCCGCAAACATTACAGTCTCAATACAGGTGATCTGCGACTAGAAGCATTCATTCAAACCTACTGATCATGCATTTCTAATCAAAATCAGATGATAATAAGTGGTTGCCAATCAAGTGGGGATCTCCAATTAATTATACTGACATTTTATAACAGCTCTTCTCATCATCTTTTATAAACAGTGGATGAAATCACTATGTGTAATGAGAAAAGAGAAATATTACTCAGTTCCCCTGAGCTCTACAAAGTGTGGCAGCATTTTCCAGCCCCGAGTCTTGGTTCAGTCTCACTGTTTACATCAGCCTCAACTGCAGCTGGAAGGTCATAATATTCCAGTGTTTGCAGCTTGCTTGCTGCATTGCTTTAAGGTTCTTTTATTTTATTTTATTTATTAAAATATGTCGGGGACTTGTTGCCTATGCCTGCAATTCTGTAACTCTAGCAAAGGACATTACAGCTGAAGCAAGTTTGTAGTCCTTTCCCATTTTTGTCAAGGAATATCTGTTTTTCATCTTTAATTTCTTAACCAAGTCCACCCTCAACTACCCAACAGCCACTTCTGTCCCAGAGGGCAATGGGATGACGGCATGTGGGAAAAAGCTCCATGGGTCTGAAGGCTTAGCAGCTCTTAGCTTCGTTCTCACGGTTCAAAGTGTTGAAGAAGGAAAAAAAATAAAGAAAAAAAAAAAAATCCCAACTCTGCTAAGGAGGCTGTCTGCCATCCCAGCTGGTCCTACCCACACCACCCCAGCCTGTATCCAATGATAGTCCTCCAATTTAACTGACTGGGCACAAGGATTTGTTTGTTTAAAACCACTAACCTACTTTTACAGCCATTGCAGAAGTCAAAGTCTTTACTGCGTGATTTCTGAGCTAATGCTTCGCGTCTATTCCAAAACCGAGAGGAATTGTTTGGAAAAACGATTGGATAACTCCTTGGTGGAGAGGCATTGATACGTGTGTCAAAAGATACTGATTTTTCTTTTGCAGTCTTTATCTGACCATCTAAAAATGTACTTAGTAATGCACTTTTTCTGTTAACCGAGGCAGAGTCATGTATAAAATATTACCAGGAGGTTTGGATTAGACTTTGGCTGGCATTCATCCAATTTAAAACTTCTCCTCTTCTTCTTTGTCCCTCAGCACCCGAAGGACTGATACCATTTAAGAAAACATCTCTTCCTGCTGAAAACACCAACACAACATGCTGTGAGAGTCCAAAATGACACAGAGTGGGTGTCATTCCACAGCTCGAACGTATTCCACCGCCAGACTGATTGAAAGTATTTATGGACTACAGCTGCAGTTTGGGTTTTCCGCTGACCTGCCTGGATTCAGGCAGCGCGGCCGGGTGCCCAACTGCTGCACCAACTCGTGACTGCATTCACAACAATAAAAACACTTTGACACAGAGAGATTAAAAACTGTTGAAAGGGTAGTTTTTCTCCACATCGAAAAAACAATGATAGTGCTTTGAATATGAGTAGGAGCTATGGAGTGTGCATAGTGAAGAGGTAACAGGAGTCTACTGGAAAGAAAAGAGAGAAAAAGAAATGGAAAGAGTCTGTGGAAAAGAATGACAGAAAATCTGAGCGACATTGGCAAAAAGGAAAGAACGCTACAGACTACTTACTGTACTAATCTTCCACTGACATGACTGAATGATCACTTTGCTTTCATAGCAATAGCAATTTCAGAATAACAATGTCTCCTTATTGGTATCGGTAAAAAAAACATGGTTTAATTCAGTCTTTCTAAAGAGTTAAACATTAGCATTTGATCTGTAGGTGAATTCTTTTATCTACCATATGAACACACTCAAAATTCCTCTGGCGCTGAGTTTTACATAAAACAGCAAGCTGCAGCAGGTCTGCTCTGAATCAGCATATGTACATCCTAATATGCACACATGTAGGCCTTAAAGGTGTACACCTATTTCCTTTAAGCTCACGGTTTCATTACGTGACAGCTTAATGAGCCATTAACAAAATAGCCTGTTAGATTTTGGATGTACATTTTTTATCCTTGCTAGTCACATAAGTATGGGAATGGCGGTCTTGATCTCCAAGTCAATCCATCAGATTAACAAAGATTAGCAAACTAACACACCAAACTGAGGACAATGTTCTGTAGTTTATATGGTACCAGCAAAACATCTGCATCTTAGCATCTCATATAAACTCAAGCATGTCCTACCATGCACCTACCTAAAAACTATATCCCATGCACCACACTGATGGGAGGCCACATTGTTAATTGCAGGGAAGCATGTGCCCATATGTTCCTATATTTTATTTAACACATAGCATGCAGTTTGTCTTGTGTGAGTATTGTGTCATAGTCTATTCATTATTTAATTACATTGTGAATGAGAGCTGAAAATATCAAAGTTTGAAACCTGCCAGAAATTGAAGGGCTATCTACATTTATGTTTATGTTGTGGCATCCTCACAGAGATGTTTCTGCCAATCATTCCTAAAGTGACGACGACACTTCGTATAATGTGTCTTATTAAAGCCAAAGTTTTCAAAACGCAGTCCGTAGAGATCTCACGGGTCCAAACTGGCAACCTTGCGGTCATTACCCACTGTCTGTATGCTTCAGACTGCAGCCGCCTATATGTCTCAGGGAGCACTGTCCAACATGTTAAAAGCGTGACATGACATCATCTGTAATAAATGTCTTTGGAGTTGACTTTATGAGCCAGCGCAGCAGTTATCGTTCCTCATTACTGTAAAACTCATGATCCTCCTCCCTCTCTTCAAACACAGCGCCCACGTTATGTTTCTCATTCTAAATCAAATGGACCCATGTATGAGGACAGGATGCTGATACTGAACAATTCTGCAAAGCCCCACGTTAAGATGCTTCGTCAATGTGCAAATTTCAGTATTGCCAGCAGCATGGCTGTAGTTATGGCAATGTCAGGCCTGCTTTACGCCTTCCATATGGATCAACCAGGGCAGAGAGTTCAGACGATGTCTCATAAAAACAGCTCTGGCCTGAGGGCCGGGGTTGAGGGACAGTTGTATGAGGGCTGAGAACGGTCTCTAATGAGCTTCCTCCTGTTTGAAGTCCATAACTGATATCTAAACCTCGTTAGTGACCCCAATGCACACAGGAGAGCTAACAATAGCATGTGACACTAGAAAGAAGAGAAGCAGTTTCCTTATTTGTCGCATGTGTCAGTGTTTACCACACAGCACAAGCCAATAGCAGCCCTTCACATCTGGGATGCAGTCCCACCGTGTTTATGTTCTTGTCTACTTGGGACCCTACTGGAGGGGAGGAAAAAGGATCTCTGTGGTTCAGAGGGTAGAGCAAGTACTTACACGACACTATACAGAGAGAGCAGTTACAAACCTGTGTTAAAAAAAAAAAAAGAGTCCTTTGGATGAAGCCATCCAAACCAGTCGCATGAATCATTACATAGTCACTGATGATGCTAATCTGCATGAGACATCTCATCGAACTCCCAAAATAAGGCTTCAAATGTGTTGCATGCAACATTTTTTTCTCGAAATTAAAACCACATTCTCTATAAATGTTGACGCTTCCTGTCCTTTCCTGTTTCTCCTCCCCATTCCTGGCATTGCTCCATCAGTGCAAGAGGAAGGAGAAGAGCTGATACAACAACATGCTTTCAACCTAAAGGAGACCATCTCAACATGGAAGCTTCTCCATCAGATTTGGCTTTCTTTGGCTAAAATTCAACAACATCCAGTCTACAATTTCTAATGGAAACTGAGCCTCAGAATAACACAAAGGATGATTCCTGAGTTGCATCATGCCAGAAAACATAGATGACTGCATTTCAGTATTTATAACCTGAGTGAATACACAGAAAATATCAGGCAGCCCAGAAGTTTCCCTGACATTTTATTTTCTCTGTGGCAGTCTGAGTCCAGCTGCTGAAGTCCAGTGCTAAGATGTCACATAACCACAACATTTTTCCTATGTGGGCGTGCAGAGTGGAAATGAAAGAGTGAATGGTGAGCGGTCACTGACTAAAAGAGAAGAAAAAGTCCCTCAGTATTTCCCTCCAGAATAAAAGCCCCATTCCTTTGTACTCTTTTTTTTAAATTAACTTTAAACTTTTCGTGGGTGTAAACCTGGGAAGATTGAGAGATTATTTTTTTGTCTTCACCATCCAGACCATCACCGGTCTTTTTGCTTATTCAGCGAACTGTACTCTCTGCAAGTCAGCCTCCTTTCCAGCGTCATCACGCGCGCACGCACGCGCGCTCGCACAGATGCTAAGCGGTGCTAATTAGCCAAAACTCAACAAGACAGCCCGACTGCTTTTTTCCCCCCCAAACATTCACGTTTGAAGCTGAAACGTTTGCAGACCACCATTAAACTACTTTGTCCCCAGTCACACAATGAGTCAAAGTAGGTATATACGAAAATGCAATAAAAGTTTGTAAACGTTTGCTTGCTCTTTTTTGTGTTTTGCTAACTTCTTTCACTGCTACCATACAGGCTACCTGCTCGTATTAGCCCGTCTTTGTGAATAAGCTAGCAACTGGTGCCAGAAACTTGTTGCACTTACTTGTCAAGCACAAAATAGAGGTCAAAAGCTCCCTGACAGGAACTCTCCTCCTCCTCCTCCTCCTGCAGCTCCGGCTCGGCTCTTGCGGATGGAGAAGAGAGCAAAAATAATCCCAACAAAACCAAAACAAAACGCATGGTCAACAAAAATGTCGCCATAATTTCTCCTCGTGAGAAAAAAGGTTAATTCCTTTGAAGAAAACAGTAGCAAATTAAAAAAAAAAACCCCAACAGTCCAGAATACTTGACTGACTTCTTACATCCCAGAGACAATAGGATGCAGGCGACGCTCCCACGTCTCTTTTGTTGTGTGCTCAGTTTACAATCACGACCACCCGCATCCCGGCGTGACCGTCAGTGGAGAGATGCTGTCTCTGAGTGGGAATGATTTCAAAGTAAAAGTTTAGGATAGTTCACAATCCGCATGCAGTTGGCAAGGAAAAAAAAAAGTTGCAAAAACTTTGCAAAAACAAATCCAAAATGAGAAAAGGGATAAAAAGATGGAGTGGGTGGTGCGTAAAAAAAAGATTAAAAGGGTCCTGTCAAAATGTCAAAACTAGTTTAAGTCTGAAAAAGCCAAAAGAAAGTGGGTAATGCAGAGCAGTGTTGGCGCTGGAGGAACTGGGAGCCCAGGGGACAGACTTGGCTGAAATGGGCCAGGTTTCATATTTCATCCTGAGGAGGAGAGAGAAGGAGGAAAAATGGGTCAAGATCCCATTTTGCGCCTCCCTCACGTGGCACACTGGCGCATTTTGCGGAGAATCGGCGCAGAGCCGGGGGAGATGATGTTATTGTCACAGTGGTCTTCTCTATTCAGCTTCAACAAATATGTTTACCTTGTGTTTTTATCGCTTTGCGTTAAGTTTGTGTGCTCTCTGTGTGTTTGTGTGTGGCTATTGCAGCCTCATGCTCAGCTGTGTTACACTTCCATGAAGCAAAGGTTTTACTCCACAGAAACAAGTTTTTCTTTATTTGTCTGATTCGTCTTCTTTGTTTCCAGAAACCCCAGACACTTTTAACTGTGCTGATTGCTGAGACTCCAAATGTAAAAGTCCCACCTAAGTATGGAGGACCAAAGATGTCACAGGAAAAGTAACTTTGCTTTAATCTTTTAATAGTATTACAAACTGGAATTGTACAAATAATTTTCAACTATTAATTTTATTCTACTCAAGATCTATAAATGAATTTAGAAAACAGTATAGTATAAAATTCTGATTAAATACTTTATAACTACATATATTAATTCACAAATACACAAGAGAAAAAAACTATTTGAAAAATGGGAATAAATAAATACATTTCTCTTCAAGTTCCTTTTTTCTGCTGGATTTCCTTTTCACCTTTTAGCCTCTCCATTCAGCCTTTCCAAAACAATCTGAACCTTCAGTACTAAAAAAAAAAAAACGACTGGTAAGCCTTCCAACCAGTCAGAGAGCTTGTTACATGCCATGGCTAATTGGGATTGTTTATCCTGGTTTTACCAGCACTGACAGCCCAGGGTGCCAGGGAAAGCTTAATGGAGAGGTATGCACCATGAAACCACATTTCACTTGTGATCATTCTTATGGTATTTTCTACAATAGCTATGGAAATAACTTACATTCTGTACCTCCCTGCATTGGTTTTCATCCACCAGTCACATGTGCAGGATTTATAGTGTCTTCAAATTTCCTCATAGAAAATTATGCTTGATCTTTTCTGGGTTTTGTAGGAGATTCAAATTCAGACATTTTCAGCTGCCATGGCTTTAAAAGACGTTGTTTCAAGTGAAACATAACAGATCATGCCTCATTTGAATTTAAAATATGGTTAATGTTACATTTCAAAGCACAAGCTGTTTGTAGAAGGGTATTTATTTTCTGCCTTTTTCAGTAATGATAGCTGCAAGAGCTCGTGGTCCAAGACATATTTGTCCAATTGAACTTGAATGTCTGACTTCTAAAAGCGGGTCTTGTTGTGGAGTTTTAAGCCTGAGCACCCCAATACACACACACTAACAATGCCTCTTAACCCTCTGGCCCCTGTTTAAGGTCTCAACACTTGTTGATGTGTGGTGACTTATTGCCCTCTGAACTGATCCCCTCTAATCTTCGCTGTTTCCCAGAGAGACACTCCTCTGCCTCACATCCACTAACTTTTTTTTTTATTGTGTTACATCTCTTATTTATAATTATGAATTGTTTAACAGGAAAAACTCAAGAAAAACTAAATTCTAATAACAGTACTTGAAAATAAAACTAAAATGTTGCACTCACAAAATCACAACTAGTCAGGTCACATTACATACTGTAAATGACAGATAAATGGCAGTAGAAGGATTTTTTTCTTCTTCTTTTGTTTTAATCTTAATGTTTTAATAATGTCTACAACACACTTCCTATGCAGTCAGAGAATTTCGTCAACTCTTTGGCTGAGCATTCAGTATATGCACAACAATAAAATGGGTTTTGTATGTGTTATTTCTTTTTACACTAGAACCACATGGGAAGTCCTTGATATATGTGAAAGACATTACATGATGCCATAATTGAGGGACATTTAAAACCACCAAAGCTGTCACCAACCAAAGACTTGCCTGGTCCTGCTCTACTTCACATAATTGGCTTTAAACACAGTGTAATCTTTAACTTGCACTGTCACTGGCAAAAAGCATAGTTTAAAAAGCTGCGTGACAAGCAGATAGTGATTGTGGTATACTTTACTTTCAATCTTGATTACATTTTCCGTGTCTTTTCTGTTGGATGATTCTCCTAATACCACAACTTTGTCTATTTGGAGTAGTTTTGTTCTCTCTTGGTGTTGGTTAATGATGTTGAAGCTGACAGTGCTATATTTGACAGTCATTTGTAATGGAAAGAAATATCTGACGCATCCTCTATGAAACATGACTCCCACACACTTTTATTTTGGATCAGTTGTCTTTTTTTATTGTGTCTCACCACTGGAATTGATACAACCCAAGTAGATCCACCTGGCATGACGTTCACTGCATAATGGACATACAGTATATTTTATACTGTATACGCAATGAGGACATCACATGACTGTCTGACTAGAACAATGAGAGGACTACTTTACAGAGGTCCAAATTTATAATAGCCAACATAACAAACGTGTTTATGTATCTTTTGTACATGACTTCTCAAAAATGTAATTTTTGAAAATTATTTTACCGTCACAACTTATCTTTAACACAAATTTAAACATACCCACCACACAAAAGAATAGCATCAGCTTTTCAATGTTCATTCATTCTGATAACCTTCAACAGCAGAGTAACATTCGGCAGAAATAAAAACTGTAAGTAAATCCTGTTCAACCTTTGCTCTATATTACAAACAAGCTAAAAGGCTCATGTATTGAGAAATAACAGATTACACTTTGTACTTAACCTACATTCATCATTTCTCAAACATGTCTAGACTCTAAATCTCAAAACAATTTGGCTGCCAAAGCAAAGAGTGACTGTTTAACTCCAGTTCAGGCTGTGGTTTACTTCTGTCCTGCAAAGTGCTTGTTGAAGATGCCCTTTGCAGTCGCGAGGGCAGCATCAGCTGCAACAGGTATATGAGGTGCGATGCCAGCTCCCTCCCATGCTGGCCCGGCGGCAGTGTCAGAGTGGACAGTGGGGATGCTGAGGAAGATGTCGGTCTCACCAACATGGAAGGTCTTGGGTGGGTGGGAGGTCCCGGCGGTTGTCTCTCCAACGATCATTGCGCGACCAAGTTTCTTCATGATATAAACAAACTCCTCAGCAGCGCCAGCGGTTGCTCCACTGGTCAGGATGATCAGGCTCTTCTTGGAGCCATATCTTGCGCCTAAGGAAGTAAATAAGATGGAGGGAGAAGGTTAAAAATACAAGGTGGATGAGGCGATGAACTGATTCCAGAAAAGGGTTGAGCTTGAATAGGAGGAAGAAAGAAAGTGGGAAGACTTTGCTTGCTACTTCCTTCACTTTGTTGCGGGCAGAAATCACAATTAGTATAATTCAATGATAAGAGTTTTTTTTTTTTTTTTTCAGATATTACCAGTGAGGTCAGGTATGGTTCGGAGCTCTTTGGTGTCACCAGATGGTCTGTCATATAGCTTGTCCAGCACAATCTGCTTATCAGCATCAAAGAAGTAAGAGCAGAAGCCTGCGATGGCTGTTGTTGGTCCACCAAGGTTGTTCCTGCAAATACAGCAATCATGATAAAATTCAGTGATCCTTTGTGAACTTTTTTTATGCAGAACAAATTATGGAAGTAATCTTTGCTGGCAGGCTAGTTGCTTTAAAATAAGATTGGAATTAGTTTTGTTGAGCAACTCATCAGTCCTGATAACTTTTTCCTTGCATCTTCATCCATCTTCTAGATCTACTTGTGGTTCATGTTTGGAATGATGCCAAGACTATTAATAGAAAAAAGGACTGATGAGATTTACTATCTTTAGAGGATGATTTGTATTCCGAAATGGACGCACAAAGTTTTGAATAGAAGGTTGCACTTGCTCTGTGAGCAGGATTACAAACCTGAGGTCAATGATCATGGCATCAGTGTTGACAACTTTGTTCCAGACATGCTCAACAATAATCTGGGCGATGGCCTTGACCTCCTCAAAGTCTCCGAACATGTCAAAACGCAGGTAGCCGATGTTGTTCTCGAATATGTCGGTATGGAATGAGACTTTGATCAGCTCAATGTACATCTCTGGGGAGTAATCCTGGTAGAAAAACAAAAAGACAAGCAAAAACCAGGGGTAAGATTTGCTTTGTTTTGACCTGGAGTAAATACTAAAACCACATAATAACACAAACAAGACAGATTTCCTTCAGACACTTCTATCCACTGATCTGCAAAATAATTTGTGTTTTCTGACAAATATATAATATTTAAGGAACCTTTTAGTTACTAGAAGATTCACACTCACACTACTACACTGTAACATTGACAAACTGAAGGTTTACAACTATTTTCCCCAACAAAGTCCAAGAATGGAGGTCTCACCATGGGTGGCAGGGCTGGGGTATTGCTGGTCGTTTTTAGACTCTTGTCCCCAGAAAGCGTATTCAGGTCTGCAGACAACTTCACCTCCAGATTGTCCTTGGAGACAACCATGCTGTACTCGCCACTTGCCAGGCGCCCTCTCAACTTCTCTGCAACATCGGCTCCGATATTCTCAAAGGCATAGTTGTCAGCAATCAGGGCTGCTGAACCCTCAATGATGGCTGGAACTTGAGCACGGAGGTTGACAATCTTGATGGCAGTGGCGAGGGCATCTTCGGCGTTAACCTCCACATCAGGTGTCACCCCGACAACCTCCCAGGTGGAGCCAGTATTGGGATTGATTGACTTTGCAGTTGGTACAGTAACATAGAAGTCTGTGTCTCCAATTTTGAGTTTGTCAAGTTTCACTGAGCCGCCGGCAGTCTTCTCGCCCACAATGGTGGCCCTCTTCAGATTCTGAAGGCAGAAAGCAACATCCTCGGCAATGCCCTTGGTATTTTTGCTGGTGAGGATAATGAGGGGTTTGGTAATGCCGTATCTGTTTCCCAGCAGTGTGGACATAGAAAACAGCTTAGTGGTGGTGTTTGAGGGACGATCATATACACTGTCAATGTGGATTTGAGGCTCAGCTTCAGTGAAGTAAGAAACAATATAGGGGATTCCAGAGATGTCTCCACTGCTGGTGTAGCGCAGATCAAAGATCAGAGCTGAAGTTGGCAGGATTTTATTCCACACCAAATCAAGGAGCAAAGGGCCAACTTTTTCAGCAACCTCTTCCCCAAGAATGTGGTCGATCCTCAGGTAGCCAATGTTGCCTTCCAATATGTCGAGCTTGATGGAGGTCTGCAAGACTGCAACAAGCTGCTCAGGGGGCAAGGGAGGCATCTGCGGGGGAACCACAGGAACGTAGTTTGGCTCATAGGAGACAGTCAGTCGTGGGTCACTGACCGTGGTCTGGACTCCGGAGCTGAGGATATTAGCCAAGGATTCAGCGTCTGGGATGTTGAGAATCTCTGTGTTGCTGCTGGCAGCTTCAATTGCCTCCTGCATCCCTATCAGTTTCTCTGGCGAGCAGTAATTGTCCATGACAATTTTTGCGATATCGACAATAAGGCTAGGGGAAAATGAGGCTTGGATAAACAATACATTTCCCACTACTAGCAGAGATGCCACCAGAAAGAGAGCCTTAGCCATTTTCGTCAGTGTAGTTTGGAAAAGTTTGATCGAAGAAATGACCAGTCGCTGCTGAAGAGCTGAACCTCCTTCTCCCAAGAGGTTCTTTGTCAAATGGCACTGTTTTGGCTGCAAGGCTTCTGTTAACACACACACATAAGAGGATTTACCCCACATTAAACCTCTAATCGTATTATCACGAGTGCTTCTGTAAGGCACTAACAACTTAGCCAAGTAGGTGTAGTAACCAGAAGGTGTTGCCAAAGATATGAGTCTTAAATTTACACAAGCTATTTGGAAGTTATTTAAAGCCACTTGTGTCAAACAAGGTAAGCTCAGTATGACAAATATCTAGAAAGAGATTATTGGTGGTGAAAATATTCATGGTATGGTAAGTCTATTTATTTACTAAGCCTCTTGGTAGAAGAGGAGCAGACACAAATAAATTGATTTTTTTCTTTCTTTCTTTTTTGCCATTTTTGCAAGAAAATGTTCAAACAAAGCATGTGACTGTCAGATCATTCAACACAAACAGGCCTGCTCATTACTTTACTCACTTTGAGTTAAGGAATTTTGCTTTTAATATCTGGAAAGCAAATCAAAGATAACTCAGCATCACACAGTTCTTTATTCTTTAATAAATGCTGTACATTTCCTTACTAATTGGTATACAACAGTAATCATAAGTTAAGCTGTTTTATAATGGTGGTAATTTCTTTTCCAAGGTGGTGTGGAAGTGAACAGCAGCTACAGATTGTTTGGTGCTTGCTCCCTCTGCTGGTTAAATTTTGTAGTTAGGGAACAGGAAAGCTTAAATAAAAATTACAGCAAACTGAAGACCAGGGAAAATCAAAGGACAGACAGTGATTCAAAGACAATACGGATTTCACATTACAATCATAAAGAACAAAGAAATTAACCACATCAACAATTACATAATGATCAAAATCATTTTTTATGCATAATGAAGAGAAGATTTACCAATACAAGGCATTTGAAATGTAATGGAAGGGAATCACTTTGAAAATGTTAAAACAGCAGAGAAAGAGGCAACTTTATATAACATGAATAAAATACACAGGTGCAGTTTAAGAGGTTGTCACATACTGTAAATACAAAGTGAACTGTGGCTCACTTAAACAAACACCAGTGTTTTGTGATTTGATAGTAATTTGGAAATTACAACACAACTCACATTTTCAGACTATTATGATTTCAGTAGTTATCAGACATTACATCCTCTTTACTGTTTTTAATGCCAAAGAACATAAGTAGATTTACTGTAAGGACTGATCCTATCCAGCTGATAAGTTCCACCAGTAATGAGATGTACACCAAGCCCATTCTCATTCACTGCAAGTCTTAATGGGGGCATCAGCTAAACACTTTAAATATGAAATTTTATATTAAAGCTACTAATGGTTGTATAAACCATACAATAATTATTTTCTCCCTTTATTTTATCTATTCTTGTGAAAAGGCATCTGAAATGTAAATGTAAAACAGATTATACCCTGTGACTGTACATTTCTTTACATCTTGTGATGACTACTGTGACACTGTGTTTACATGAATGAATAATTGGCAAGAACATTTAAAGCAATAAAATACCGTAACAGATCATGATTGTTTTACACACTGTCGCTGTGGTCAGTGGATCATATGCTTTAACACACAAGACTCTTAAAATATAGATTGTGGTGGCTAAACACAAGAACAAGTAAGAAACAATTTTGAAAGAAAATGAGGATTTACTATATGGAGCTATTCTCCTTCCTCTCTCTTCAACAACTTTGCTGCTATAAGTCTCTGTGCTGCATGAAGGGCGTCACTTGCCTTGGCAATAACATGAGGCTCAACCCCTGAAACACTCCACACTTTCCCAGTGATTGCACTCAAAACAGCTTGGTTAGGTATGGAAGCATACAGAACACTATCTCTGATCTGATAGGTTCCACTTGACAGAGATCCCCCATTTGTTGGCTCTCCAATTATTGTGGCCCTATTTAGGTCCTTCATAGTGCGGGTGAACACTTCAGCTGCTGACCCAGTCATGTGACTGGTAAGAATGTAGACATCCTTGGAGGACCCATACCTCTGACCCCTGACTTTAGGCAATGTCATGACCTCCGTCATGGTAGTTGTGGTGCGGTCAAAGATAGTGTAAAGGTGTCGCAAAGGTTCAGTATCAAAGAGATATGTGCATAGTAGGGGAATTGCTGTTGAATAACCACCGGTGTTGTATCTCATGTCAATTATAAGGGCATCTGTGTTTGCTATTTTGCTCCACACTGATTTAATTAACTGTGGACCAATGGTTTTTAACACCTTTATGTCTGCCATCATGTCAAATCTTAGATAGCCAACATTACCTGGTAGAAGCTCAACTTTGAACAAAGCATCAATTATATATCCCACTTCTTCCGCTGTAGGGATCTTTGCAGTGTCGTGGTGTGTCTCTGGCTCAATATCGCAATGGAAGACATGGAGGCGGTGATCACCTGAAGCCTCTTGAAGGTCTGTTGTCAACTGAGATGCCAGAGATTCAAAGTCAACTACTGACCGGTACAGTCCCCCGGCCCATTTGCTCAACAGCGCCTCGCTAACCTTCAGAGCGACCTCATGGATCGCGTAGTATTTTTCTAACAATTCTCCAGTTCCCTCCATGAGAGACCTGAGCCCTTGATGGAAACTTGAAATATCATGAACGTGGTCCACAGCTTCCTCAGCAAGCACAATGGCATCAGGGACTACACCACCTCCCAGCCAGCATTCCCCATTGTTGTCTATAAAGTTTATGAACGGGACAGTCATGGTGAGGTCTGTCCCCTCTATCTGGGACATCTTTGAGTGCATTAGGGTACCAGATGTAATTTCCCCAATGACTGTGCCACGATGTAGCGACTGTATCAGATAAGCAAACTCTTCACCAACACTTGCTGTGTAGTAGCTGGTCAACACGTAAACCTCACGTTCGGAGCCATAGGTTGGGCCTGTAATTTGGGGAAGGGAATAATATTCTGTAGTTGTGTTCTGAATTCGATCATATATTGTGAAGAAGTGATGCTTATGGGAAGTGTCATGTAGATAGGAAAGTATAAAGGCTAGAGAGGTAGAGCATCCACCAGTATTATAGCGTAAATCAATAATCAGGTTGTTAGTGTCTTTTAGGGGCTGCCACACCTTTTGGGCGATGTCCTCATCTAGTTTAGTCAATGAGGACAACTCAACAAACTTGTCGAATCGGAGATACCCGGTATTGCCTGGGAGAATTTCCACTTTAAATGTTGTATCAACCAGTGCTCTCAATAATTCTGGATCATCAGGAACTTTGTAAAGTTCAGAGTCCTCCTCCACAATGTCGGAATTATCTTGCGTGTATTTAATGACCAGTCGTGGATCCTCAGATATAGTTTGGAGGTCTTGGTTGAGTCTGACTGCCAGATCCTCCTCAGATATGACAGAGAAAAGGTCTGCAGTTTGAAGTTGTTGTTGAAGAGCTTGGACTCTATCAGTGAAAGCATATACCCTTCCAATTATGTTAGAAATACTCCTCACAACATTTGGTATGGCGCTCCTTACAGTCAGAAGGGCCTTGGCTTTCGCGACAGCTTCCTTTGCGATGACATTTACTGTTGGAGAAACACCACTTACTTCCCAGCTCTGGCCTGTGATTGGACTGACAGATCTTGTCACAGGAACTGTTATATAGAACTCTGATCCTCCGATTCTAATCTTTCTGACCTTTACTGAACCACCAGCAGACCTTTCTCCAACTATGATGGCCCTCTTCAGGATTTTTAGTGTATATGCCACTGCCTCAGCAGCTCCCATGGTGCGCTTACTAGTCAAAATAATCACATCTTTCTTACTTCCATACCTTTCTCCCATTATTGATGGCATGGTCCACAGCTCCATTGTTGTATTCGAGGGCCTGTCATACACAGTGTTGATATGAATGAGGGGCTCAGGGTCTGAGAAATAGGAAATAATAAAGGGAACTCCAGACATTTGTCCAGCTGTGCTGTACCTCAGGTCAAAAATTAGTGAGGAAGTGTGAGCAACTTTGTCCCAGATATTATCCCTCAGTAGGGTGCCCAGCTTTACTGCCGTGTCCTCCCCAATGATCCGATCTATCCGCAAATAGCCAATGTTGTTTTCCAGAATTTCCAACTTCACAGAGTTCTTCACCAGCCGGATCAGTTGTTCTATGGGGAGAGATGGAAGAAGTGGTGGCATCACTGGGACAAAATTGGGCTCATACGAGACGGTCAACCGTGGATCGTTCAGTGCCCCTTGTACTCCGACTGTGATGACAGCTGCTAAGGTCTTCTTATCTGAAATCTGCAGGATTTCTCCACTGTTGATTGCTTGTTGGATGGCGTCCTGCATCCCGACCAGGTTCTCAGGGAAGCAGTAATTTTCCAGCAGAATCTTGGCCATTTCTAACACCAGGGCAGGCTGGAACGATGAGTTAGCAGAAAGGGTAGACAGGAGAAGCATCAACAGCAGCGGTGGTGTGTGTTGCTCCATCACCGCTATCCTCATCTTTACTCACAAAAACAGAACTACTCTGTCTTCCCTTTCACTGAGATATGTCAGTTGTCTGTATCAAGGGGTGGTGGTTTTTCATAAGAGGGAACATTATCATTCTGTTAGATTTTTTTGGACAACAACCCCATCAACATAAGAGGCTTTTGTTCCCAATAAACCTTTAATCGCATTATATCTGGTGCATCAGCCAGCAGACATGAGCAGACAGAATATAAAGCAGTGTAGTACATATTTCAGCTCTGTCCTTGCTCAAAATACTTGTAACAATTCACTGACAATTTACAAATTTAGTTATATTGTAATTCTAATTACACTGTTTTATTTAGGCTTGAATTGCAGTCTTTTGCCAAATATTCCATACGTTTGCCACATCACCATCATTTGCTACCTCAAGGTCCTTTTGAGAAACATCATTTGGCCAAGGAAAATGTAAGGAATATGCTGAGTGGTTGGCAGGTGGGTGCAAAAAGCTTTTTCCCTCATTCTCATTCTCTCCCTTATCTGGTTTGAAAGCTTAGGCTAGTGTATTTTGGTGCTATTGGTAGCTTTACGGGTCATGTCTGGGTCGCTCAACTGGTGACATGATTACACAGTTTGTTGGCACGTGGCAAAGCCTTCTTAAAATACATGCAGGATCAGAACGGGGGGTAAACAGACCCACACTCTGGATAGGAACAAAAGATTGATTGTAAAGTTTTGATCTGGACTCAATACCTAATGACAAACTCAGGTCCCACTTTCTGCTGCCTTGTTTTCCAGTATTAATTTCCCAGGGTTACTTTTTAATCATAAATGACATATTTCCATTTAGTGGATATCGTAAAAAGTGTCACCCTGAATAATATTGTACTATCAAAGTGCTAAGCTGATAAATTGTAACCCTTTAATTTGAAGACTTGAATCTGTGCTGGGTTTTGATCCTGACAAATAATGACTTAGTTGCAGGATCTCATAAAACCCTGATCCAAACATTTTTGCTGCTCAGAATTATGCAGCCGGATGTCACGTCTATCCAAACTAAGCTAAACTGTGCTCAGCTAATCTTTACGTCTTAAGTATTAATGCCACCTCATGAATCACATAACACAATCCACTTTCTGCCAGCATGCTTATCAAGACCTTTAACACACTGAACTTTGTCGCACCATGTCCTCATGTGTCAAATATAAGAACAGCTAGTCATTGATTAAAAATACAGTTACTAATATTATTATATCATGTGTTATTTGTTGTCTCAGACATTGTGATCTCTTTTCAAATGCCTCAGCAAATTGTCTCTGGACCATCTACAAATGGCCCAGCAGGATCTACAGTCATCACAAAGTACCCAACAGAATCCGCCTACCACAGAATGTAATTGGCTGATGCTGGTGGGCATCTTGAGCAAGACAGCTTTGCAGATCTCCATGATGTCTTTAGGACACTCTTTGTGTCACTGAGACTCTCTATTGTCTGTTTGTTTTCTATCACCACGAAAAACTTAGATTCAATTCTCCTTGCACTAAACTCACAGTAAAACAGCGTTGTCTCCATCTAGTGGGAGTATGCAGGTAACGTAGGCCAAGCCAATGCAGGTTTGCCAACTTTGGGTCCCTGGCTGGAGTGAGATTCTGTTGGCTGGGCGGGGTGTGGTAATAACTTTCTTGTGTAATCTCTCATTGTATGAAACAGCTGGAGTCCCGTCCTATCTTTAATACCCTGCCTTGAACAGCTGAAGACTGGAAAATGGTTGAAGACAGAGGGCCAAATCAGCAGTGACAGTGACGTCAGTATAAGCAGACAAGTTTGCTACATGTTGATATATCAAGTGTCAGATCTGCAGCTCTGCTGGTAACTTACCTTAGAATTAGTGGAAATCCAGGTGCAGGTCAAAAGAAATCCTCCAGTAGCTAAATGCCCAAGAGGTGCCAGCTGACAGACTTTCAGGCTGAAATCAGCAGGTGCACCCTGTTGCTCAGTCCTGATACAGGATGCTGTCAGTGTCATAATGAGCCCATGGAGTGTGGAGAATATGCAGTACCATATTCTCACACATACACTACTATTCAGTCTGTCTGTGATATACCATCACACCTACATTAACATGGATGTATTACATGAACAGAGCAGACACCCACACAGTAGCTGACCAGAGTTTGAAAAGGCTGAAAAGATCATCTGTGGGAAATTATACAACTGTCTATAATAAGGACATTAACCACTCTTCCTTTCAGCACAGTTTTTTCCAAGAACTCTGTGTTGAGGCATTTTGAGACCAGACGGCAAAAGAGATTCAGAGCTTGGAAACAATGACGAGTGAACTCAGCAAAGGGATTTGATATATCAGTTATTATGGAATCTCAACAGCAACAAAAAGGTTCAGTATATTATATATATATATTTTCAGTCTCTCTCACATGAATGATTTTGATGAGTTTCAATTTTCCATAGGACTATGTTGCTTTAGGCTACCAGAGGATTCAGGTTTAAATTGCACTGTTCATGTTGTAATAACAAGTGATGGCCATATGATGGTGGTGCATATCCATGTCTGAGCCTCATCACTGTTCATCTACAGGTAAAAACAAACCATCTGCCATGGAGTGATTCTTTAATGTGTATTAGATTGATACAATACACAGCATTTCAGTTAATGTACAGTACAGATTACAAGTTAACAATAATAATGACATTTGATTTATTTTTTAATTGAATGTAGCATTTTGAAACTGTACAGTACTTCTGAATACAAAGGAACACAATTCCAGCTGTCAGGAAACATTCTGGTATGATGGTGAGTTTGGAGATAACTGAAAAGGGCTAACCTGTTAAAGGTAGATAGGTCAGCAATAGTAATTGTAGGGTTTTGTGATCTTCCTGTCATTCTGATCCAGGGAGAATGTTATCTGACAGCCACATTTCCACCTTTCAAAAAGAGTGGCCCCATGTTCTGATTATGAATTTGGAAATAAAAGGCTCTGACGAATCTGCATGACGTTGATTATGCTGGAAAACTTTTTTTTTTTTTTTAAAGTTTCATGTTCATTCAGTCTCCCCATACTACACAATGCTGTGTCTCTGTACAGTATAAATACAAGCTTCTCTATGAATAAACGTATAGAGACACTGATTAAAACACCTGTGCTGGAAATGGAAACTTTGCACCATTAAAGACTATTAGAAGTAGCAATAAAGCTGTCAAGGCTGAAAAACAGCCGATCCAGCTGTCTGCTATACTACATCTGCTTGAGTGAAGACAACGATGGAAATATATTTTTGTGTGTGTCAGATGAGGCCAGAAACCTGTTGTAATTACCGAGTTAGTGTGTGATGGTTTTTATGCACTTCGGTACTCTATTGTCACCACCGGAAGTGAAAGGGGCAGGGATTTGGCTGAAGAAGACATTAAGTCATGCCAAAATATTATGCAACCCAGTCAATGCAGGACAGGCTGGATCAGAACCTCAAAATGCAAATGCAGACATACAACACAGTCGACATTCTGCACTGAATGCTGAATGGACTGAGTTACATTAAGGTCAGCAACTTTAATACACAGATTTCAATATTGACTGGGCAGATTCAAACTGTACTATACTATTCTGTACTATACTATCCAATTTGTACCCATTTCATTAGAAGAATATCAATAATAGCAATACAGGCAACAGAAGCAATGTAGCATGCATTCATGCAGGAAGACCATTGTATAGGCTGAACTGTACAAGTGTGTGTAGCAGTAGTTTGCAGACTACCACAATGTATTTATATTGAGAAACACTTTAAATAGTAATATACAAATTTAAATTATGTCTGGCACGAATAAGCACGAATGGATCTCCTTAAGTTTATATGTAGTATTTTCTTTAACACTTTGTTACATTTTACAGTATTTCCTACAAAAATGATTTTTTGTTATTTTTATAGTCGAAACATATCAAGCCGACATATTGTAAGGGCAAGCTTTTTATGTACAGACAACAATTTTTAAATATACAATGTTAAAATGCTTTGTAATTTTCTGTTAAGTAGTGTTAGTCTACTATGTGAAATGCCTTAAAAATTACATCATGTTAGCAAAGGTCAAAGGTTCTAAATAGGATTCATTTCAGCACAGGAATGTACACTGGAAAACAAGATGTAATTGATTGAGTGTTAGTGATTCTTCTGTTATACTGCATTCAAGGCAATTCAAATTTCAGCACAGCTAAATCTGTTTGCTCACAGTGAAGCTTTTGGATATGGAAAATCAAATGGTGCACCAATTTGGCCCACAGTGACATATCTCAGCAACTACAGGATAGACTGCTATGAGTCTATGTATTGACATTCACGATCCCCAGAGGATGAATCTAACATCAGTATTTTTTGGACTTCCACATTTGCATCAGCATTAAGTTGTTTTAAAAAGACTGCTTTGAATGTAGGTAATGCACATTCAGGACGGTTGTTATTCATCTTATCGCCTGTGGAAATCAGGCAGACTTGAATGAAATGTAACATTAGAACCACTGAAATCACCTGTGCTTTCAACAGAACTCTTCAGCTAGCTACCTGCAGCCACACTCTGCCACTTTCATCTCCTCATACAGGTATCTTATAGTGAGACGTCCATTCTCCTGATACATGACTGTGATGGGGTCCAGTTTGATGGGGACACAACACGCCATGTTGGCCTTCTTGGGGTCCCTGATGTTGATCAGTGTCTGGATGAGGGCATGTTTGGACGGGGTCATTTCATCTGTCAGTGGGTGGTAACACAGGCCTCGACATTCAAAGGCGTCATACTCTGGAGGCGCCACAATCCAGCTGTCCCAGCCAATGTCTTTAAAGTTGACCTTGAGTGACGTCCGACGGCAGTACTCCGTCTCTGCCTTTCTTTTGTTCCTCCGTGGATGCTGAGCTTCCGGGACATGATTTGGAAGTTGGTCTCCTCTGTTCCAGTCGGCACCTGAGTGTAAGATGGTTTCTTCTTCATGGAGGATCATTTCGGTTAGTTCCTTCCTCGTCTCCTGCCTCCTGCTGCCCAAATCATCTGAGAACACGATTAAAGCTGCTGAAGTGTTATCTCCAACAGACACACTCATATTTAAGCAGCCTGCTCTTTCCTCTCCACTACCAGAAGGTCCACAGTCCTTCCTATCCACCACTACATCAAAAACAGTTGCTACGTTGCTTGACTTGATCCAGCTCTGAATAGTCGTGGTTACATCAAACGTTGCCCACATACTCTGTGAGCCTATCATCTCTTTGCCAAGCAGCAGCTGGGTTGTGGATGTCAAATTGTTATGATTCACTTCATAAACTTTGACGGTGGCCTTGAAACTCTGGGAGGTGACCTTTTCCCCAGAATCCGGGAAGAAGAAGAGCTGTAATTTACCCATGGTGATCTTTTCATGGCTAGGGATGGTGATGTTGAACAGCAGCCTGTGTTTGGTCTTAGTGCCATTTGTTACCAAAAGAGTTATATCTGTTGGAGAAACCAGAGAGATCACAGGGTTCAATTCCAAACAGCTGTGATTTCCACAGTACGACTTGGGGTCACATACTATTCATTCTAATAAATCAGCACAATATCCCAGGTGTGGTTAGACTACCAAAAACAAGACTCTACGGTTTCCCTTTTGTTTATAATTACAAAAAGTGTGTGTGTTGTAGATATTGATAGAGCAAACATGAATCACTGCTTTGTTAGCAAACTAAGCTAACTAGCGTTCACTCGCAATACACTCGCAATATCAAAGCTAATTAGCTATAGCCATATTTCTGCTACACAAAATTATATTTTAAAATTCTTTTAAACAAACCATATAAAATTAAATGTAATGTTTTATCTTGTAGCCTTTAAATATACCAAAGAAGATCACTTTGATCATAATGAATAAGGTTGTAAAGGAGACACAGGCCAAAGCCACTCCAGAGCTTAAATCGTGTGAATTCCCCAGGAGAGCCTCCCTCCCATCAGCTTGACAGAAAATGATCTTACTTTTCTCTTGAGAAATAAAATGCTTCTCACCTTGGACAGTGAAACTTCGAATGACATCAGACTGAGGGATTGCAGAGCTGTCCGAGGCGTACATGTTGTAGAGCTCCATCATGAACTGTGGAGGGCAGATCTTGCTCTGCTCCTGAGGAACATCTGACAAGTTGAGTTTCCTCAAAAAGCCCTCCTTCATGGTACCCAGGAGGGTCTCCATCCTCAAGTCTGTATTTTCCTCCTCCAAAAGGTCCTCCTCTGACAGCTGGGAGTAGAATCCCTCAATATCCTCATTTTGGATGTCATTATTGAGAGGTTTACAGGTACAGGAGCCCGTAGACACCACCAGACTCAAACACACCTCCAACAGAAATGCTCTGGAGCTCAGCATTTTGAAATTATATCCTCTCCAAGTCACTTTGCTGAAACTAGCTTTACCTTCTTCCCGGCTTGAAAACAAGCTTTGCGGTGGCAAGGTTTGAAAATGGAGATCCCCCATGCAAGGACAACAGTCCTGATGTCCGGTCCCATGCTCCCAGAGTAAACAGGGGGACTTGTGTTAACCAAAATAGTAGCTCGGCCATGCTTATCACTATCATTGATGCCTTCTTTTAGGCTTTGTTATCATTAGAGGGCTGGCTGCTAATGAAGACACTGTAAACACTTGACGGCGATAATGAGGGAGGCGATGGAAACTGTGAGGTTACTGACAAACATAAAACTCCTTTTCCCAGCTTAAGGGTGAAAACTGTTTGGGAAAGTGAAAACAAAAGTGCTTAATAAAAGAAACAAAACAGAACATTGCATTCTCTACCACTGTTGTTACTACATGTTTCTTCTTTTAAAAAAAAAAACAAAAAAACCCTGCATCTAACAGAGAACTGTAGACCACACACTTAAAAGAGTACTGATAAGAAAGATATTTTCTTTGAATCATAGGAATGTGTAACTTTCAAGTGAGATAATCCAATAAACCTCCCACAATGAGCTGCAAAGGGAGTCGCTGATGCAACACGTAGGACTGTCACTTGAAGACTGCATCAAATTCCACACTATAGATAAATGAACCCAGGGCTCTAGATGTTTCTCCTAACATCATCACATGTGACATCACTGACATACACCACTATGTCACTTCATATCAACAAGACTAGACACATATTTATTCATTCATTAAAGAGCTTCTGTGTGTGTGCCTCCTGTGTTATTGTGTATGTTAACTAACTTTGACCCAAGCTCTGCTGACCTTTGAGGACCACCGCTTGAACTGAACAGTGAAGATGACGTATTTCTTCAGAATTATTGGTTCTCTTTTCACCATTTGCTTGGTGAAAAATCAGCCAGTAGCTACCAGGACTGAGTCCTCAAAACATAGGAATCTACTATTACAACACTAGAATTCACTTAATTTTGGTGAATATTGTGAATTTTGAATTGTTTTTTTTTACTGTAATGTACAATTATTGTGTAGACTACTGGCTGGAGCACATCCATCCTACCAGCCT